>JABUQX010107031.1:7500-10000 GCA_015478945.1 Trachelipus rathkii | reverse complement strand
ATATATATATATATATATATATAGACTTGCCCCAAAAGAATGGGTACCGAAATTGATTCGCACACCCTCTAATATTGTTTACAGCTTGCCAAAAACTGTTGCACCAAATTTCTTCCAAATTTAAGTTGGTGCTGCCGTCAAGCACCTGAAATGTGTTAAAAAATGTCTTAAATGTCGAATTTCCACACCACCACATGGGGTAACGACAGCCGGCGCGTTTTTTTAACGTGGTATCCCCAGTAGGCCTAATCCACAAAGGTACACCTAATAATTACTCCAAAGGTGCCTTTCTCATTTCAGACTTTGTTGATTTTGAAAACACATCTCTGTGCTTTTCTACGATCTGCAAGATATACTGCAGCTGCTCTTCATTTTTTGTAAGATGGGTGTTAAAGGACTGTATTAAAGCAACAGCCCTTTCAGCATTATCATTAACAGTGACAACTTCTCGAAGAAAAGTTTGCTTTTTGAGGTAATGAAACTTGCCAGTGTGTGTTCTGAAACAACATTATCCATATAAATCAAGACTTATTATGTTGGAAGGCCTTTCAACACCTGACTTATCTAAAGCTTGAACCATTTGCAGCTTCATATCATTATTGACTTCATCGTCAAAGAATGCGAGAGGCACCAGCTCCTCGTTCAGGTACCACAAGTGCCGACAGAGAGCTTTTGCAGCAACTGCAGATACGTCTTTTTCGTCATAATCCTTAAGTTTCTGGAGAAATTGCAGGTCAGTTCTTGGTGATTTTGGCGCACTAGGTGCTGCAAACCAATTGCGCACATAGAAGATGACTGCAAACCGAACAAATTTTTCAAGTCCAGTGAGTTCTCTTCTAGTCATTTTGATTTGACTCTGAAATAGTACCATTTTTATGGCATATAAAACTCGTGCCATCCATCTTGCTCGATGCATGGCACCTGGTTTCACAAAATGAACTCCTTTAGGAGGAACGTCTCCAAGAATTATAATAGTCAACTCCAAAAGTTCAGCATAATCTTTTCTTGGATGCATTTTCTTCAATTCCTGTTTGCAGAACGCAACAATTGCCTCTTTCTTTGGAATGCTCGATTTGGTAGTCTGATAATTGTCTTTAATTATTGTTTCCCAACTGGTCTGAAATCGTTTAAACAGCTGTGTCTCTGGTCCAGCAGGTGCTCCAAGGCACTTGTCAAATACATCCGAAATTATTATTTCATAAATATGATGTCGACAGGCCAGTTGAAGCAGTGATCACCCAAGCTTGGATTCTATTATAGTGCAGGCTCCTTGCTTATTACCAGTATTGCTGGCAGTGGTGTCAAAACACATGGCCTGTATATTATTTTCCAAGTTCCAATCTTCCAAACATTCAATTACAGCATTCGCAATATCAATGCCCTTTCCTGAACAAAGTTTTGGGACTGCTAAGAGTTTTGAATTACCTTCTGCTGATACTAGTATAAGTAACCTCTCTGTATTTCTGAAACCAGTGATATCTGGTAGAATTTTACCATCCCAATGTACAGTCAATGGTACATCTGTTGCAAAACTCTGTTTTATATCCTCAGCTATTTTTTTACGTAGAGCGCTTCTTTCTCTCTGCAATGTACTTCTACTCAAAACAACGTCATCAACATCGACTCCAAGGGCATTAACAGTGGATGCCAACACCATAAAAGCACTACGATCACTTATTTTTGTCCTGTCCAGTGCCATTGCCACATCAGGTGTCACAATACGCTTTTTCTTGCACTGTCCACTAGATGAAGGTTTGGGTTTGGGTTCATCACTGTCGTGTGAATCAGTATTAGAGTTTGAAGTATCGCTAGTAGAACTTGAGCTAAATTCTACAACTACAGACATTTTCTTCTTCCTTATCTCTTCACGTTTTGTTTGCGCTTCCAATCTCTCCTCTCTTTTCCGTTTTCTAGCTTCTCTAGCAAGAGCTTTTCTATCAATTGTGCCTATGTAGCCACGTCTACCTTTTTCTCTTTGAGCTGCAAGAAATATTTTATCTTCCTCAACCGTCATTATTTGTAGTGCATCATTGTGAGCAATATCAAAAAGGTCGTTTAAACTCTCCTTAAACGCATTTTCCCTTTTTGTTTAAGATGCATTCTGCTTGTGTTTGAATTTCTGTATTGATCTGTACATGTCATGGAAGCTCAATATTTTTGGGCCAGCGTTTAGTATATCCAAGTCATATATATCTTAAAACTATTAACGCTGATACAACGCAGATTTCATGGATATGGAATAATGTTTCAATTCTACTTCGGAGGAAATGTAAAAAAAAAAAAAAAAAAAAAAAAAAAAAAAAAAAATCTCAAAAACTACAATAGCCAGCGAAAAGGAATACATTTTGGAATCCTGGTAAGAAGTTTTCGCATAGAGAGAAATGCTTTATAGGCACACTATAGGAACTCGAGCCGACGAAACACAGGGGACGTTTCCATACCCCGTAGGGGAGGGGCCGGAGGAACCCCCACGACACCCAAATACCAAGAGCGGGGTTCC
>JABUQX010107030.1:0-7500 GCA_015478945.1 Trachelipus rathkii | reverse complement strand
ACTGCAGTTCTATATATGCATGCGCATACAAATATATATATTTATATGTATGTTCACGGATATGTAAAGCTTTGATATTGTTTAAAGGGCAGTACAAATTTCATTTTTTTTATTAAAGTATATAAATTATACCAGTCGTTTCCAATTGTTTCCGAGAATCAATTATTTATTTATTTAAATATTCATTTAGTTAATATACTAGAAGTACTAGTCATTTATTTTATGCACAAGTCATTGATGATCACAGTAAGTAAAATTCTTGATAACGAGTACTGAAGTCTGGATTGGTCTTGATATAAAACGAACCTGTCGTACCGTTATATTACTAGGAAGATCTCCATTGTATTGTGTTGGTGAGAAGTTTGCAGGCAGAGACCTTATCCAACAGGAGATCGGAACACTGATATAATATAGGTCGAAAACTCAAGTGTATTTGAATGGTTGTGTATGTCACGGGGGGGGGGCTCCGGCTGAATCTGTAATTTTGTTGGAAGAGGTAGACATAGTAAAGTTATTAACAATTCTAATCCATCTAAAAGAGGAGAGAGAGGGGACGGATGGGACTTGTAAAATTCAAAAAAAAGATTTGTTCCCCTAAAAAAAATCATTTCATTTTTAAAGCTCTACTAAAACCTTGCTAGACCCTTAATGATATAAACACACATTTATTTTATATATTTGTTTATTTTGTAAAAAAAAATTCATTCTTTTTTTTTTCACGATTTTTATATTCTATAATATTTATCTAACTTTTCATCTAAATAAACTTCTTTTAAAAGTCTCGAATTTCTCGCCCCTATTCTGCTATTTCTCCATATATATATATATATATATATATATATATATGAGAGAGAGAAAAAGAGAAAGAGAGTATATAGTATATATATATATATATATATATTTACAGATTAAATTACCACCACTCACGGGCTGGGCCCTTTTCAAGGAGGGGGCAGGAAATAAAATACTGGAAAACCCACCCAAGCCCAAGCCTAACGCAAATCTTTTAGGTGAGCGCAGACGTGGGTTTTAAAGAGAGGAAGATTAAAATACAGTAGGAAAAAAACAGAAGATGGCAAGGGGTTCCACAGAACAGAAGGCTGGAAAGAAGGAGGAACCACAACGAACAAGTCTGGAGTTTCAATGCTCATGCAAAATTCATGCGAGAGCATGACACCCCCTTGTATTAGCGAGGGCAAACACAATGTGGTGGTAGATCAAAGAGAAGCCAACCCCGAGCACCGCAATGTTGTAGTACCCAAGTAGGTGCAGATAGTGCGCCAACGTCACGTCACAGAGATAGAGGGTCAAGAGAGTTAGAAAGTAGGGGACAGTTAATAGTCTCCCCAGCTTTAGACTCAACTCCTATTCACAGAAAGCAGGGAGCCGGAGCCCCAGATGTGAGAACAACAGTACTCCAAACAAGGGCGAATAAGGCCATTATATAACTGTAGTAGCCATGCAGAAGAAAAAATTCCCCCACAACCTGAACAATGAGCCCCAGTTTCTTTGAGGCCACCTTAGCAAACCATTGTGTTATATGAGGTTTCCAGGACAATTTTTTTTTTTGTTTATTTTTGTTGTGACCAAGAATGTTTATGTTGTCAACAGGTGAGACGTTAGAAACGTCGAAGAAAATAGGGTTAAGAGAGGTGTTTTCAGAGGGAGATATAAAGAAGTTGAGTTTCAAAGAGTTGAATTTCACAAGGTTGTGGCGGCCCTACCAAGAAATCCCATCCAGGTATGTAAGAATAGAATTAGAAAGCTGAAGACGAGAGGCAACTCTAGATGCAAGAGGGAGCAGATTGAAATGAGTGGAAGAATGGAAAGTTGAATCGTCGGCACAAGAGTGAACAGAGTTAGAAGTACAGCTGAGGAGATCGTTGATGAAAAGTAAGAATAAAGTTGGAGATAAAACAGAACCTTGAAGAACACCACAATTAACAGGAAAGGAGAAGAAGTCTCCATCAACGATAATATTGGAGCTTAATCAGAGAGAAAACTTACCAAGAGAAGCAAAGAGAAGGAATAAACCCAAAGGAAGGGAGCTTAGAGAGTAGCAACGCATGCCATACTCGATCAAAAGCCTTTGATATGTCGAGCGATATCACCCAAGACTCCCCATAGTCCCTAAGGGCAGAAGACCATAAATCCGTTAGATAGAAAGCAAATCACCAGCTAACCTCTAACTTAAGCCATACTGATGATCTGAAAGAAGGGAATGAGGCTCCAAATGATCCAGGAAATAAGAGTTAAGAAGAGTTTCAAAGATCTTAGATAGAATACAAGTGAGAGCTATAGGACGATAGTTGGTAGGATCAGAGAGGCTGCCTTTTTCCGGGATTGGACATAGGCGCGCTTCCAGCACTGAGTGAAAGTCAAAAAAATTAGCATTAAGGCATAGAGAGTAGAGCTGGAATGAGGACAGGGGGGCCAGCCTGGAAGCACACCCTCAAAACAACATCGACAATGCCATCCGGGCCACTAGCCTTCCTGACACTCACTTATAGATCTCAGAATCCCATGCACCGATCATGCGTAATCACGGGAAGAGGTATAGGAAATCTGAGAGGAGAAGAAGCAGGAGGAGAGATGCCGGAATCGTCCAGGGTAGAATTAGATAAAAAAAAAAAGGAGGCCGAAGAGATTTGCCTTTTCAGTAGGAGAGTTAGCTACATAACCGTCAGAGCGAACAAGTGGAGGAAAGGCAGATTTACAAAAGTTATTACAGATGTGTTTGGCAAAGGCCAGAAATTTTTATCAGTAGGAGAGCCAAGTAGTCCTTAATTTCTTTTAGTGAAAAAGCGCTTAGCCTGTCGAATAATAGCTCTGCAACGATTCCGAGCAGAATGGAAATTAGTAAGAGTGATAGGAGAACGCGATAGGCAATGTCCCTCTCCTGAATGGAGCGAGAACATTCCCCATCGAACCATGGATTTTGTGGGGAGAAAAAGATTTAGCTGAAGATGGAATGAACCTGCTCATCCAGACGGAGATTACGGCCCACCTTTCAGCGGTGACCGAAGCGTCCTCCAAGTCAAAGCAAGATTCACTCCAAGCGTAGGTTTGCAAAGAAACGACGCAACGCCCCCCAATACCCGATTTCAAAGTGCCAGAAAGTAATGTTTAGAACATGGTGGAGATGTTGAGAAAAAGTTTTAAATTAAGAGCTACAAGATTCTGGTCAGTACCGAAAGGAGGGAAAAAATGGTGTATTTATATCGAGAAGGAGGAGTGGGGAAACATAAATCAAGCGTGTCTAAGAAATGGTTAGGACGATCTGGTATGTGTGTGTGTAGGTTTTTTAATTAACTGTTCCAGATCGTTGGGAAATACTTGAATGTTTTGCCTCCTTCCCTCCTGTACTGCAGAAGGAGAGGAGCCCAACTAATCAGTGTGGATGTATTTTGAAATCCCCTTTAAATAGGATGATCTCAGCATTTGATGGAAGAAGTAACAGTCTCATGGAGAAGTAGCAAGATATTCAAAAAGGAGGTGAAAATCTATTCCGTTAGTGAGAGCAGTAGCAGAAACACAAGATAATGGTAGTAGTAGGGAGAAAGATTTTAAGCCACAGAACATCGAAATTAGGAGATTCAAGATTCTCAAGACGTGTTACAGGAGTGTTAGCGTTTTATAGGCACAGACCCACCATCTCTGGAAATTCACATAGAAAAAGGTTATTGTTGGAGATATTAAGTTTATTTGAAAAAGAATCCCTGGCTAGCTGGGTCTCAGACAGTAATAAAATGTTAGGTAGAGAGTTAGCGAGGTGATATTCCACAGATTCATGGTTAGCTTTCAGGCCACGAACGTTGGCAAAGTCAATAGAGAACCCCAGCCTGCGCCCACCCCTACATCTTCTCTGTCCAGTCATTCTAACTGACACCCACACAAACAAACACACACAATCGACCATACACAGCCTCCACCCAAACCAACTGATTTGGCTTTATATAAAAACCCCCGCCCACACACAAAACACACACACACACACACCACACACACACACACACACACACACACACACACACACACACACACACACACACACACACAGATCACGTACAAAAAATGATAAACAAAGTAAAAAAAAATTAAGCAAATAAATGCTATAGACGCATTGAAATCTTAAAAATAAAAATTATTAAAATTTATGTTTATAAAAATGGAAACAAGACTAACTAAATCAGTAATCAGTAAATATGTAAAGTAAATAAAACCTTAAAAGTTAAAAATCACACACACGCACTCGCACAGCTTCACAAATTTACGAACGTAAATGAAATCTAAAAAAAATCGGATACCCAATAACTTCATTAAACTTTAAAAAAAAAGCTGACGCATTAATGAATTAAATCATCGTGAAACCCTAAAAAGCCACAAAAACATCCAAACCCCATCTATCCTCACATACATATTACATATGAGCATATATATTTTCATATATATATATATATAAAATTATCCCATCTCAGTAAGGACTTTCTGTCCTGTCAGTGGAACCGAGAAAGGTCCTTGGGAAACAAGGGCCTAACGGCTAAGTCCGCTGGCTGGCCAGGCCTACCGCGCGTGATTAATTCCCATTTGTAGCAAAGCACACCACAAATGTACCATTAACGCCTGAGTGAGACGAAGCTAGAGTTAATAGAGAACAGCTCACATTCTCTCGCCCCAACCCAGTCTCGAACCTGGGCCCCCTCTTGCCAAGCGAGTGCTCTACCACTGAGCTAGGAGCTATATATATATATATATATATATATATATATATATATCACCTATATATATATATATATTTATATATATAGAAAGAGAGAGAGGAGAGGAGAGAGAGAGAGAGAGGAGAGAGAGAGAGAGAGAGAGAAAGAAAGAGGAGAGGTAGAAAGAGAGAGAGAGAGAGAGGTGGTGGGATGGAATGGAATGGAGAAAGGAGAAGGACACTGGAAGGACAATGGAATGGAAAGGAGAGGAAGGTGGTGAATTTCTGACATTATTCTCCTCAGAACCTCAGTATGTCGATAGCATCAAGACCGCCAAAGCTGTTAAATCAATCACGGAAAGGTATATTCGTTGATATTCAGCTGCAGATAACACATCGCACAATTGCAGAAAATAAAAGTAATATTTACAGCAATTTGAAGACCATAATTTTCTGCTGAACCACCCATGACTTACTTTTAAGAGGTAAAGACCTGCATGAGGGAATTTTTAGACCTGATTAAGCTTTGAATAGAATGTGGTGATGTGGAATTGAAAGAACATATTCAAGGACAGAAGAATGCCATCTGGACGTCTCCGATGATTCAAAATGAACTGAAATAATTTGCGTGGAATTATCTTTTAAAACACTTGTCAGTGGTTAAAAAAACTTTTGTATCTACCCTATATTGGCAGATAAAACTGCGGATTTGTCAGGAAACGAACAATTATCTATAGCATTGAGGTTTTTCGATCAATGACCGTTCGAGAAGAATTTCTGGGTTTGAAGTTCTTGAAGTTCTTGAACCATTGCAAAACGATTGTTTTGTTTTTAGAAAAGGTTTGAAGCCGAGTCTATGCATTGGTCAGTGGTACGACAGCTGCGCAGCATTGGCAGGATAGAACATAGGGTTCAAAAGAAAACTACTAAAAATATAAAAAAAAGATTGTATTTCTTACTGTAAGCTATCATTATTTAATTTGGTCATTAATGACCTAAACATTATTCCGGAAATTTGAAATTATTGCCACAATAAAGACAAACTTTTTTCAGAGACTCCACACCTAGAAGAAGAAAATACATTCCCCAACTTGCCTAAACTTTGAGAAACCCGTTGGACTCAAAAATATCATATTATTGCTATTTTCCATACAATAGGAAAAAATTGTTAGAAGACAAATAATCAAACAAGAAACAGCTTCTATAATTGCTCCGGCAGCAGACCCAGTTTCATATTACCTCTTCCGGTAATAACCAAATATTTTGCTTTAGTTGAACCAGTGGTTAACTATTATTCAAACAAAAAATATTTATTTACCTTAGCAGTACTCTGATCATATCCAAAGAACTTTTGAAGGTTGTCAAAGGACCAATGCAAACTGATGATCAAATAATTGCTGATCTGCTCTAATCCGCCAATGTTACTGCTGAGTTCTTAGCAGAACTTGCACCACCTAGAGAAGTACAACCTCAACAAATATAAAAGTAAATCATCCCAAGGAAAGTTCTGGGTTAATATTGAAGCATTCTGTACTTGTGCCTTATCTTGACTCATTTTCATCCTCTTTAGAGACTAGGTTTTCAGAAAACAACGTGCCAGCACTTTATCTTTTCCATCTTATGTTAGGGTGCCCGTAGGCAGATTGTGTGAGAAAGTAAAATGTTTTCAGAGTTTTATGATCTTGATGTCACTAAAATTGATACCGAAACTGGACTTAAGGCATACCTTGTGGCTATATAAAAAAATGGATAAGCAAAAGTTGAAAGACTTTGAACTTACTGAAGTCATTAAAGAGCCGGACCCTTTTCCCCTCAAAATCAAAAAAAAACCTGTCTATTAATTGCAAATGGTGCTACCGTGTTCAATATGTACCATTGAAATGGTCTTTCAACACTCTGCGAAGAGTAAAGACTTTGCTAAGAAACACAATGAACGAAAGACAGGTTTACACTATGTAGATGAGTATTCATAAAAAATTAGTAAGTGAAAAAATGAACGAATTTGGAAGCAAATGTAATTGGTGAAATTCACTGAAAACTAAGCAGTGCTCCAATGCTAGCTTAGGGGATTTGGCCATTAGTTATCACTCAGGACTCAGTGCTAGCAAACCACCATAAATATTACTTTTGCGTTTCTGGAAATAGGTATTTTTTTTTACTCACCTCATGACACAAATTTTTTAATTACAACTGTTGTAGACTTGTTATTTATTTATTTTATAATCGAAGTAACTTTTATCTTGTGATATAACCCATAAGTCAAATCTTGCGTACAATAATAATAATAATAATAATACACACACACACACATATATATATATATATATATATATATATATATATATATATATATCTGACCGAACTTATCCCTGAATGGGGAGAGAGAGGAGAGAGAGAGGAGAGAGAGAGAGAGAGGAGAGAGAGAGAGAGAGAGAGAGAGAGAGAGAGAGAGAGAGAGAGGAATTGAGTTCTTGAGGAGGGAGAAGAGACTCCATGACATTTAGGGGATGAGACTTACGGGGCTGAGGAAGATGGACGAAGGAGAGAATGGAAACTGCACAATTCTACCTAATCGTAAATCTCATCATGTGTTCAATTCTTTTGCTATTGTTTAAAAAAGCAATTTCATGAACCTATTATTCTCCCATTATATATATAGAGAAAGATATATATATATATATATATATATTATATATATATATATATATATATATATATATATATATATATATATATATATAAATAAAAAAAGAACCACAAACCACACATTCCACCATTGGAATGGTGGAATGGAATCCGAG
>JABUQX010107029.1:10000-15022 GCA_015478945.1 Trachelipus rathkii | reverse complement strand
ACAAAACTCATGCGCTGACACAGCACTCCTTGTGCTACGAGGGCGTCGTAAAGGTGGTACGCGAGTGATAAGCTCCCTCGAGCATCTGCCGCTGCGGTACCTGTAGAAAAGAGATAGCACCAACATCGCACCGTAAAGATAGAGGGTCAAGTGAACTGGAAAGTGCAGAACAGTTTATAAGCCTTTGGCCTTTGACTCGACCCCATCCAAAAGCCTGGTGAAACCAGAGCCCCCTTCCCTGATATGAGAAAGCAGTAATTCATACAAGGGCGATGAGGCTCTTGGTATAGCTGGATCAACTGGGAAGAGGAAAGTCTCGCAGCCTAAACAGAACTCCCAGTTTCTTGAGGCCGCCCTAGCAACCGTTGTGAGGGAGGTTTCCAGACATTTTTTTTTGTGTATGTTAAGGCCAAGGATGTTTATATTGCCAACAGGAGAGACGAGAGAACCTTTGAAAGAGATAGGAAAGTTGGATGGTGTCTTAGAGAGGGAGATTTGTAGAAGTTGGGTTTTTAAAGAATTTCACAAGGTTGAGACGACCCAACCCGAAATTCTATCCAGATCAGCGAGAATAGAAATCGGAAAGATTAAGACGAGAGGCAATCCTAGAAGTTAAAAGAGGGAGCAGAATTGGAAATGAGTTGAAGAATGAAGGGCCGAATCATCGGCATTCGGAGTGGATAGAGTAGATGTGAAAGTGAGAAGATCATTAATGAAAAGTAGAATAAAGTAGGAGATAAGACATAACCCTGAGGAACACCACTTTTGACAGAAAAAGAAGTTGCCCCATCAACAACAGCCGATATTGAGGATTTGAAAGAGAACTAGACATAAGTAAGCAAAGAGAAGGGAGGGAAACCAAAGGAAGGGAGCTTGAGAGCTGCGACGTATAATACCTGGACATATACCTTTGATATATCAAGCGCAACCACGCAAGTCTCCGTAGTTCCTGAGGGCGGAAAACCATAAATCGTTAGATAGAAAGTATATCGCCAGTAGACCTCGAGCTCTGAAAGCCGTACTGGCGATCGGAAAGAAGTGAATGAGACTCCAGATGATCTAAGAAATGAGAGTTGAGAAGGGTTTCAAAGATCTTAGATAGAATACAAGTGAGAGCAATAGGGCGATAGTTAAAAGGATCAGAGTGGCTTCCTTTTTTCCCGAACAGGTTGGACATGTTCGTGCTTCCGACACTGAGGGAAAGTATTAGTATTGAGACATAGAGAATATAGTTGAACGAGGGGCGTGGTCAGCACGAAAGAACACCCATCAAACCGGGAGGAATGCCATAAATACCCCGCCTCTCCTAACGTTCACAGATTTCAGAGCCCATGCAACCAATCAAATGTAATCACAGGCAAATGTGCATAGGACACCTGAGAAGAAGGGAGGGAGGAGGAGGAGAAGTGCCAGAATCGTCTAGGGTTGAGTTAGAGGAAAATAGGAGGCCGAAGAGATTTTCTTTTTCAGTTGGAGAATTAGCAACAGAACCAACAGATCGAATAAGTTGTTAGAGATGTTTTTGGCAGGAGGCCAGAAAGATTTATCAGTAGGAGAATCAAGGAGGTTAGCGCACTTTCGTTTGATGAAAGCCCGCTTGCTCGACGAAGAGTATCCCTGCAACGATTTCTAAAGAATGAAAATTAGCAAGAGTGATAGAAGAACGAGAATTTTTCCACCCCCGATACGCACCGTCTCTTAGCCTGAATGACCAGAGAGCAAGCACGATCGAACCATGGATTATGAGGAGAGAAAGATTTAGTCGAAGAAGAATGAACCTGCTCATACCATCAACAATTACAGCTTCCCATCTTATCGGCAGAAGCCGAACGTCACAGAGTCAAAGCAGTCATTCCAATTATAGCTAGCGTAGAAGCGAGTAAGGGTCTCGCTATAATCGGTCTGGATCAAAGGTGAAAAAAACGTATATATATATATATATATATATATATATATATATATATATATATATATATATATATATATATAGTATATATATATATATATATACATATATACAGATTATTATTACATATTATTATTATTATTATTATATATTATATATTATATACATATTTATATAGTTATTATTATTACAACTTAATATTATTATTGCTATTATTACTATATATTATATTACATATTATTATATATATATTTACATATTATATATTATTATTATTATTATTATTATTATTATTATTATATATATATATATATTGTTATTATATATATATTATTATATTATATATATATATATATATATATATATTATTATTATTATTATATATATAAATATATTATTATATATATATATTATTATTATTATTATATTATTATATATATATTATATATATATTATATATTATTATTATATATATATATATATATATATACATATATTATTATTATTATTATCCAAAGTATTTCAGTAATTTGAAAATATATATATATTATTATTATTATTATTATATATATATATATATATATTATATATATATATATATTATTGGTTATTATTATTAAGTTATTATATATATATATATATATATATATATATATATATATATATATATATATATTATTATTATATATTGTTATATATATACATATATATACATATATTATAAATATATATATATATATATATATTAAAGATTTATTATATATATATATATATTATTATATATATAAGTTATTATTATTATATATATATATATATATATATATATATATATATATATATATATATATATCCAGAAATCAAAATTCAAATTTACAATTATTCCCATAAACTCCCATGATAAAGATGCAAAAATATTTATTTTATATGCATTTAATCAAATGTTGAAAACATCCGCAACATTCTCATTTTTCAAAAGAGGATGCGGATGCGGATGCGCCGTTATGAAAATGCGGATGCGGATGCGGATGCGGATGCGTGGATGTCAATTTTGGTGCGGATGTTCCTGCAAATGCGGATGCGGATGCGGATGTCATGTCCATCACTAATATATATATATATATATATATATATATATATATATATATATATATATATATATATATAGCTCTTATATTATTATTTATATATAGTTAGTTATATATATATATATATATATATATATATATATATATATATATATATATATATATATATATATATATATATATATATATATATATATATATTATAGAAAAACATTTGATGTCTAAAATGTAGTTTTAATCATTAAAATTATTATTTTAACTATTTTATCAAATATTTTTTCAAATAATTTTTTTACACGATTTTTAATTGATTGAATTTAATTATAGTGAAACACATTAACAAGAACGATTTTTTTCTTTCCAATTGCTAATGTTTATTTTATGTTAAAAGGTATTTATTTACTTTTAATTTTATTTTAAATTTTAAATTGAAGATATCCAATATTTTTTTTTTTTTTTTTTTTTATTTATTTTTGAAATGACATTGTTAAAAAAATTATTAATTCAGTAACTTTTTTTATGAACAGCAGCGGAATTTTCAGATTTAAATTTGAAAATTTTAAAGTGATTTTTTTTCTCTTTATAATTTTTAAACTCCAATCGATTTTGAAAGAAAAAAAATGGAAATTCTGTTGTATATATTTACAAGTATACGGACTGTAACGAAAGTTACTTGGGTCAAACCGGTATACAGCTCCACATCAGAGTCTCTAAGCACTTGGGCGTGTCCTTCAGAACTGGGCTTTCACTAACATCAGCGGGACATTCATCCATCCGGGATCACGGTTCAACCCTGGACCACCATTTCTTGCAAGCAAATTTTCAAATCTTGGCTTTAGGAAGCAACTCCCTGGACACAAGAATTTTAGAAAGTCTTTTTATCTTCAACCTAAAACCAGAACTTAATAGTGGTCGGTCATCAATCAAATCCACTCTTGGCTCACTGAACGTAGCTCTCAAAAACTCGGTCTAATTTTCCAAATATGTATGTATTTGCAGTTCTCTCTATTTTACTATTATTATTTCTATCTCATTATATTATATTAATATATTATTATTATTATTATTATTATTATTATTATTATTATTATTATTATTATTATTATTATTATTATTATTATTATTATTATTATTATTATTATTATTAATTATTATTTATATATTTAATTTTATATTATATAGCAATATATTAATTATTATGTATTACCGTGTTATTATTTATATTATTATTTATATATTATTATATATTTAATATTAATTATATTATTATTATTAATTATTAATTATATATAATTTATATAATGTATTTTTAATTCCTTTTATAATTTTGTGTTTTTAATTATAATTTAATATAAAAGACAATATATTGTCCACACCATTATATTATAAGATTTATATTATTAATTATTATTACATAGTTATAAAGGTATATATTAATATGCTTTTATATAAATCTATATCTTATATCCTCAATAAAAAATATAACCATATGAGTGACTTTGTTTCTATTCCTCCAAATGTATTATTTATTATTATTTAACATAGTATGTGATATTCATTATTCTATATTACTACTAGGACACTATGTATCCCAAACAAATTTCACAACTCCTTGAATTTGGGGATGTTGGTAAGTAGTTATTATTATCGACAATACTGAGATCATTCTCACACCATTGTTTATACATATCCTGTATTTATCATAAAACTCAATACCATATTACTGTATCATGATTATATTATTATTTATATTAATTATATTATATATTAATATTATATATATTATAATAATAATAATTAATTTAATATTATTATATTATATTATTATTATTATTTATTATTCTATTAATTATTATTATTATTATTATTAATTTATATATTATTATTATTAATTTTATATTAATAAAAAAATAGCATTAATTATTATTAATAAACTCGCTAAGCTTACCTCATATATCACATACAAAAAATATAGTGAAAAACTCTTAGATATTTATACAATATTTTTCATTGACTGCGAATGTGTCTCTA
>JABUQX010107027.1:27500-45672 GCA_015478945.1 Trachelipus rathkii | reverse complement strand
CTGAATGATAAAAAATAATTGAAAAAAAGATAAATATTATACAAATTTTAATCGATTCTTTCAGATATTTATGCTAAAAATTATATTTTCATTCCTAACTCGCCCTATAATTAGGCCAATCAGAACAAGTAAACTAACGTAAAATAAAGACCAGTTTTTAAATTTTTCTCCCATTAATTCTTTTTTTCAAAGTAAAAAAACTCTACATCCATCTTTAAATGAAGCCAGCTTAACCAGTGGTTAATGACCTTATGAATTCACTTTTAAGCTCACTACTTGTGTTCAGAACGATGCGTACGTTTCGTGATGAAGTGGACGTAAAGCAGGCGTTTGTTGAGATAAGGTTAAAAAAAGATGAAGATGGGACATCGGGAAAACTAAGGTTCCACCTTATCTTGTGGCCTCTTAACCAATGAGAGCACTAGAAGCTTATAGGTACCTTACATTAATATTTGGGTTTACATCTTCCCCATTTATACTGCACAATTATATAATGAAAATATCATGTTCTAAGTAATCACATTGATAGATGTACTGAAACTATTTCCTCAGCTTCTATGTGGATAAATTTAATATCGGACAAGCATGCAGAAGACAAGTGAGATAGATTATAAGTATATATCATCAATGTAGGAAACGAATGGAAGAGGGAGGTTTTATCTTGAATCTTGGAATAGCAACTCGGATGCTTTGTGTGTTAAGTTCAAGGAAGAAAAACTCCTTTGTAGAGCATCTCATAGTGTTGTTGAAAAGATACTTGGATATAGTTCAATTGGTGACTGACTGTTGCCATATTCAGATAAAGTAGGAATATTTCTGGAGAGTATTTCGACCAAGCGTCAATTGTTGTCTGAGATTCAAATCTTGTTTGTATCTTTTACTGCTCTTCCTATTTTACAACTCTTTTAATTCTTTAAGACAAGTGTGGCAGCATAATTTGGCCTGGGATGAAAGAGTGCCTGAAGAGATACTAAAAGAGTGGAATAAATTACGCAGCAACTGTAAACATCTGGATACGATTGCAATACTATCGAGTGGCTACTTCTGAAAGGGAATAAGGAGATGATCCTTATAGACAGTGGGGTTTGTTGTGAAAATGTATTATGGATTTTTGAATGCGAGTGGATGATGATAACAAAAGCTCCTTTATATTTTGCTAAAAGCCAAGGTAAGCTCTGCCAAATAGGAAACCCCTAGGCGAGCATTAAGTAATCCCTTCCCCTGGAGGCTGTATGCGGGCGTTTATTTTGCTTGAATGCTTACCCAATATTTTGGAAGCATACAGTAACAATATATTTTGAAATCATTAATATTGCTGTGGATTCAAAAGTAGGTTTGTTTTGAGCTGGTTATTAACCAGACAAACCAAAGTAAAATACAAGCTTTTTAAAAAAAGTATAGAAATAAACGAAATGGTGGATGGTAATTACTTCCATCAAGTAATAAGTACAAAGGCCTAATATGTTATTATGAAATATGTAAAGTACAGCAGAAAAAATACCTTGTGATTTTTTAACTAGGGTTTAACTTTTAAAAAGTTAAAAGAAATTTTTGCTCTGTGGTATCATGTCCGTGTTGGTATAACAATGATTTAGACCAATTGGCCCCAGTATCCTATGTTGAGTGTGCCACAAGAAGCTGTACCTCTATTAATGGTAAATGCTAACCACGCTCAGATCAACTCACGTCACCTTCCAGGAAGGTAACAACCAGATAACCACACTAGCCATACTATTTAATATCATACTACAGTAAATCATTCTCCTGCTATAGAAAAGTCTTAAGAATCACTGCCTGGATTTTTAAAATGTTCAAATATTTTCAAAGTAAAATGTTAGATTTACCCAGCATTGCAATAAACACTGCTCCAAGATATTTTCAACTTCAAATCCTTGATAATGAATATTCACCAAATTTTTAAAAGAATTATTAAAACAGGCAAAAGTAAAATAGTAACATCCTATTGAAAGACTCAAGCACAAATTTCTCCCTTCAGTTTATTGAACTTAAATCTTTATCCTTGAATGAAAAATGACTAGTGTTTAAGAAGTGAAGGCGAGATTAATATGGCACTTCTGATTTAGTTATGAACAACTTAATTCCTTTATTTTAATGGAGTAGAAGAAAATCTCATGCTTTACACTTGCTATTTATAAAGATATGCCCATGAACATAGTAAAGCACCTTTGGCATGTAACTCACTCTAAATTTATATCAGAAATCAAAGGTGTTGGATACCTAAGGGTAGACGGCTGTCATAAAAATCGTGTTTCGTTTAGAAGGCATTAACATGCAAGAACGGTACGAAATGCTCTTTCTTACATACCCACGTTTCACTGACATACCTAGAACCACACATGAAAACTCATAAAACTCTACAACCACACAGATTTGGATTTCTCACACTCTCACTACCTATAATTGCTTCAAAAACAACACCTCAAAGTTTAGGAGAAAATGTACACTTAGATTTTCACTGACCTAAATCAGAGCTGGTACACTTAGAACTGTACCTCCATGAACACATCTATTTCTTTAGCATTCAAAGAGGTATCTGCTAATAAAATTTAGGCGTTATACCATCGTACTTATATAGTGATAAATGCCTAATATTTAATAAAGCGGTAGAGGCCAAATAATAAGAAGAGTCCTTTAATACCCAATGCTTCAAAGGAGGGTTTGATAAAAATCAAATGCAGAACATTGTAAAAAAATTAACTCTTTTCTCCATGGCAGTAGCATTGCGGAAAGGTTATAAAGGTTACTGAAACAGTGTCTGTATAAAACTGTGGGAAAAAGTAAAGTGACCTATTTTGAACTTCTTACACACTCTGTTCCTGACATAGGAAAATTGCCAATCAATTCCAGACCCCCTAACCTATAGATCTGGTACCACTCTGACGTTGGAGGCCCAATAACGCCCCCAATTGCTTGTTTAAAAGATAATGTTTAAACTAAGTAATTTAAATATTTTAAAAGTAACATTTTGATTACAAATAAATTAATCAGGTTGTGATGGGCACGTGCAGCCCAACAGGAGTACTGGATATTACCCTCATAACAAGCAAAATGAACTCTACTGAAGAGTTCAGGCGATTTGTCGGCATGAGGAGATCTCCTAAGTCTCTATGGGAGCGGTCTAAGTACTTGTTTAGCTATGTTGGGAAGATAAATAAGGTGCGGAAGATGTTGGTTCTCTAATAAAGGACAGCAAAATAAACCCACGTCCGTTTTGGAGGAGTCGGGCGGTAGGAAGAAAATAGGTCATGATAATAACATCAGATCAGTAAAATTAAAAACCGGTTCTGGTGAAAGTAGGATTACATCTCCATCAGTGAAACCTATTACCCCTCGAATTCCAAATACAGGAGGTTTGTTAATAATTGTAACACTGTACATGATCGACAACAGCAACAGACCTGTTCATTCTAATAATAATAATTAAAATAATAATAATAATTGATGATAATAATTAATAATGACCAATTCTACATAATAAAACCTCAGAGGAAAAGCTGCCCTTAAACAAAGGCAGTTTATGAGAGATAAACTGGCAGAACCTCTAGTTAATAATAAAGTAAAAATTTAGAAATTACAGTTAATTTTAGGTTAGATTTAGGGTGTTAGGAATTTTAGTTAGAATTAAGGTTGTTTTTAAATAAAAAAAGTAAAAAAAAAAAGATATATCTTTTAAATTTATAAGGAAAGCGCAAGCACACTAATAATCTAAAGTAAAGTCTAAACGAAGCTAATTGAGTCGCTTCAACTTTATGAAGCAATCCTCTGCCCGGAATGTCATGAAAAATTATTATAAAATGGTCAATATGACGTCATTTGAAAATCTTTTTGCGAAATACATTTTAAATAATTTTCCTACATATCATGACAATTAAAAAAGGAAATACTTCTGAATATTATACATTACAAATGGCCAGAGCCCACTGGTCACGTGGACTAGATCGCGGGTCAGTAAGGCTAATTAAACCAATATTAGAATATTCATTAGTATCCAGTCAGTAATTTACTTTGGTGAGCACGACAATATTTAGTGTTCCTTAACAGTACAATAAGTTGTGGTTCATTTAATTAATGAGTTTGTATGCAGCAGTATTGTGCAACTTATTATTTAAATGTTTATTACGATCATGGCTAAGAAAAACTTGTAAGTTAACTTTATAACTGTATTTAGTAAAGTTAATTATTTTTAAGTTACTCAACAAAGAAGAAAGCGAACTGTAATATTGAAAAGAAGCATTTTCAAAGTTGAATTCTCCTGTCTGCCTTTAATAACAATTAAAAAGTCTCATTGTTTAATAAAAGTACTTAATGTTCTTAAACGTTCTTAAATCATCTCCAAAGACAAGGGGGTACCTCCGTGAAGCTAATCAGGAAAGTATTTATTTGATTATTTCTACATCAGAAACCAGAAATGCATAGGTAAATATAAATTTATAATGTTTTTGATTAGAATTAACTCCCAAAAAACTAATAATCTCTAGGCAACAAATGAGCCGCTTCAATCAAAAAAGTGGAAGGAAACTTTTTTTTATAATATATATATACCTATATTACATACTATACTATATATATATATAGTAACTGAATTACTATAAAACCACTACCCCAGTAATTGCAATGAAAGAGTAAATCATATAACTTACTATATTATAATACTATATATATATACTATACTAACCGATATATACTCAAGTATATCTCATATACTAATATTAATATACCTATACATATATATATAATACTAATACTGATAACATAACATAACTGATGATACTACTAAGACTATTATACTAGTGAAAGAAGTGGAGCCACGCTTACCATTACGTAAAAAAAAAAAAAAAAAAGTAGTAGGATGTCGAGGCGAAGGGTGGGAATATATGCGGTAGACAGAATAGTGATTCAAACAGAGGCAGGAAGTATGAGAGGGGAAAAAGGACATAAAGTAGTGTATAATAGCCGTCTGCAGCATGAATATCAGAGTTGTTACAAAACACTAGGAAATAATTAATTTAAATATAAGGATTTCGAAAGTCAGTCAGCCCGTGACCATGCAGTTAACAGGTTTGACTGCCTTCCAGATGGGGAGGGATCAAGAGGGTGCCAATGGTAATGTTGCGTTTTCTAAAGGGAAGACTGATAAATTGCCAATTGGAGACTCTGATGATACAGATAACCTAGATAGGACTTTTCCAAAATAAGAATCACAAAAGCAAAAGAAAAACGATTGAGAGTATAGTTATCAGTGCCAGAGGAGTGATTATCGCTGAGAGATAGAATAGAAGAGAGAAGCGGAGCTCAAGCAGATTCAAATGTGATTGTGCATGTGTACAAATGATATAGGGCAGAGGTATGTCAAAAGAATTAATAGCAGATTATAGGAGATCGATTCAGAAGATGAATGCTAGTGGAAGAAGCTTTGATTGCAATGCATGTCTAGGCGATTGTTTACCATAAAGGTTAGCGTGGCAAGTCAGGAATGGTCCGAGAAGTATACGGGCTTCAACGGCCCCTGCACTCATATATCAATGAAAGAGCCGTTAGGACAATTCATCGGCCACTGTTTTTTCACGAAAAATATTAGTTTTGGAATTTGTTGCGAGAGAAATTTTCTGGCAATATAACAGATCTTTTTATGCAAGCAGATGACCATGTTACTTGAGTACCGTAAGGTGTTCGGGGCCTTCTATTCCACACCTCTTATTCAGTAACACACCATCTTGCGGGACCTTGTTTAGCAACAAAACACCTACGGGTAAAGCTTCAGGTATGGCGCGGAACCCTACGACGTCTACGGAAACCTAAACGCAATCCCAATTCTAGCGCCACACATACGGTAACCTCACGTCCAATCGCTTGGGGAAGATAAATGAACACCCTAGTGCTTCTCTACAGAGTTCAAATCAGATGATCAGATCTCAAGACAGATATACAAACAATAACAGGCCATTCGCGACGCTATTCAAAATGTTATTTACACAGAATGTACTCATACGCCCTTAGAAATCCAAAAAACGAATGACCAGCTGAATTTAGTCTTATACCATAAATGAGACCACACCAATCTACCACCACGCCACTTATTACTTGCATAACTGAGGCATGGCTAGTTAATTGACAACAGACCTCACAGAATCTTATATGGGAGACCTCCTCTTCAGCCGAATCGAAAATACCGAGGACCCGAGTATTCACTTTAATTCATACTCCACCCTCACCTAGCCCTTACGAGGAAAAGCAAGGGTGGTGTGATGGCGCTGTTAATGTTCCAACAAGCAACAATCTTCAAATGCTGTACTGGATGACTAACTTTTAAAATCACATTCAGATATTGCAATCGGTGTGGGTAGGATATCCTATATACATCCCCAGGGCCTGCGGAGCCCTGGCAAATTTTCTTTTTCCGGCTCCGGACCTCCGGCTCCATCATCTTTTAAAATTACCGGTCCGACTCGGCTCCGCTCCAAAGCATATCCCCATTTTCTTAAAATTACCTCCCCGGCTCCCGACTCCGTCTCCCACGCCTCACAGCCATTTTAAAATTGCTATCAGTCCGATCCGGCTCACAGGCATTTCCCAAGACATGTTCGCGCTCCAGAGGCTCCGACCAAATCTGGTTCAATAATTCCTTTTCCATTTAACAAAATGAAAATCATCTAACTCACCTACTTCTGTTAAAATTTTTATGCTTGATGGAATTGAATGTTTTTAAACTCTTAATATTAACTTAGAATTTTAACAAAACTTAGAAAAATATTTAGTAGATAAATAAGAATTTTTAGAAATACAGAAAAAGAATAATTCACTTTCTTCCTAAATTTTAACTACATTCCTCTCTGTCGAACGATGAACTGCGACCTGAACAATTTACGTATAATAATTTTCTAAAAGTTTTAGTCTTTTCGTGTAACATGCAAAAAAATTTATATTTTCGTTTACAACTTATAGTTTACATATTTCCTCTATCACCCCCCAACTTTGAACTATGAGTACTGCCCTGAACCGTATGTAATTTAATTATTAAAAAACATTTTATATTGAAAAAAAAATTATATTCGACTTTCATTCATTAGATTTGTATAATTCTTTTTGAAATTTTTTTTAGCACCTGCATCATGATTCTTTGAAAACTTTTTCCTTAAAAAAGAAAACCTTTGCAAAAAATCCTCCTTTAACGATACCCTAGATCCAAATTTATTACTTTTTAAAAAGAGAAATAAGCTCCAATATTCGATTTGACTAGGAGAGAAAAAGGCTGTATTGTGTGAGCCGCATCTTTGAAAATTAGATAGTAGGGAAATCCCCCTCTTTAACTTAACTGTTAATTTTGATTCCGGTTGATTTTTATTATTTTCTCATTTTTTCTTTTTTAAAAATGACTTGACGAATTCTACTTTGTAGTTTTTTAGAGGATTTTAGGTTAAAGGTCTTTTTACTGATAGATTGTCTTTTTTCAATTTTTTTACTGCATGCTCCAATTTTTCCCATTCTTACCTCTTCAACTGACAAGATACCACAAGGGAAGGATTCCTGGAACTGCTGAACTATCTGACTCCGACCCAGATTTCTTGATAGTATTATCATGCTTGAGTCTAGTTTCACCAACAGAACACTTCCTTAGCATTTTCAATATAATCCTTCGTTCTGAGCGAAGACACTTTCGAACTGTGGACCAACAAAGATGGACGACAAAAATCTTTTGTTTTCAGTTAACATTCTTTCCCCTCTCTAATATTTGGAAGATTAAACTAATCCATGTCTTAAGGTTGTTAGTTTACTGTTAACTGCTTTGCTCTCCTGTACTGATTGGTGTGGTCTAACCCTATACTAATATTCTATATTAGTTATTATTAGCTGGTCAGTAATTTTCTGACATATCCCTTGCACATTATTAACTCGGTAACTTTAATTCTAGGGTCCAGATATTACAACACTTGGAATAAGTCAAGCTAATGAAGATGTAAGACTCAAGACTCATAAAGAAAATGAACATGGTGAAGCAGTTCCAACCATAGCCTGTTTGTCACTCGAACCCAAAATTAAAGCAGAATGGAACTGGATATGGTTTACCTAGGGTTTGGTCAAATCCCCAGATCGTTAGTCATATTAGACCTGGTCTCGAACCTCCGAAGCTACGACAAGCAGCAAGTGGCAGATGCTTCGTGTATGGAATTTAGACGTTTCAGGAGGTGTCGCATTGAAAACTTCAAGAGAAGGGTCTCCAGTCACCCCAGAGCGCCGTCAGAGCATGCCTGACATAGGGTAAATTTTTATAATCTATGTGGGGAAGTAATTGTATGGCTATAAATAATTTTCAATAAAAATAGTTTAAGAACATATTTAGTGGAGATAATATATTCTAACCATATTATGTATTTTAAATATGTTATACAGATTTAAATTTTCTTAACAGATAACTAAAATATTTTAAGCCTATATGAAGTTTCTTGCCAACTTTGTTTAAACAAATTTGACAAATATGTTAATGAGTCTTGACTTTTCTTGAATTTTACAAATTTCTCATTAAAGATTCATTAATGTTCTTGAATTTTCTCAAATTTCTCTTTCAAACTATTTGAATTTTATAATTTCTATGTAATTTAACTTTTATTTGTATATAAGTTCCTCAGTTTTAATATCTTGACATCGTTTTACAGAGTATATGACGGTGAGGACGAAGGTGGTCAAGAAGAGGGTGAATCTGCTGTTGTAGGCTGTAAAATCGAATTTCGAGTTTTAGACAAGGACAAAAAATTATCTGTGTCTTCAGGACCTACTACGATTGTTGCTAGTCAAACAAGGATGTCGAGGGAAGAATTAGCACACGTGGTTCCTGCCCCTCCCGCTTTCTCTTCTAAAGACAGCGCAGACAACGATCGAAAACCGGAATCACAAATACCTCCGTTAACAATAACTGGAAATAAATTAACGTCCCTTCAGTCACCATCAGCTGTGCATGAGGAACGATCTATTTATTACGATGCCACTATCGATGAGTCTACGAATAGACCTGATAATAGATAAGTAGAATCACTTCACTCAAACCCGAAAAGGATGAAGAAATTTCGAAAAATGACGAATCCTTTTTGACTGCTAGAGACAATGATTTTAGGACGAGTAGTAGAATCAAAGATGATACAAGGTCTCAGAGAAAAGTTGGTTTAGTAACATTACCGCCTGTGCTGGAAGATAAAAAAGATGTTGAAGGAGAGATAACGTCTCGGTACGAATCGGCTGCGGGAAATATAGGAGAAACAAGCAAGTACGAATCAGCTGTGCACGATAATAGTATGTTTCCACATTTGGAAAACTCTCGGTTTGATCATGATGGAAGAACTCGACACGATACTATTTGTGAAGAGGATAAATCTGGCTCTTCCGAGAGGCGGAAATCTGTAGAATATATGTTTGATGAAAGAGGAGATGGAGATGAGAAAAGAAAAGCTACCGTTATTAATGTACAAGATTTGTCAACTACATTCCATACTGCTGTTGGCAGTGTCAATCGATCGAGAACAGTCACACCTTCAGTTTCTCCTCATGGTACTCCTCCACATAGTGAAGGAGGAAGGAGAAGTCGCTCTTCTCGACATAGGCGATCTTGTGAAGACTTGCTTGAAGATTCATCTGATATGTCGCATAAGACAAGAACACCTCGTCCATCTAGTTTAAGAAGAAGATCGTCTGCGTCCCCTGAACAGCATGCTGCTAAAGGTGTTCCTAAAAATCTCCAATTAACGCCTATCCAGACGATCCCACTAAGCAAGAGTAGAATACCTATACCCACTTGGGTGAAGGGAACGGAAAGAGGGGAGTCCGAAGAACAGTTAACTTCTTCATCAGGTGCCAAAAGCCACGTTATAGCTGATTCTGGATAAGCCTGGAAATAATAGGAAAGAGATTCAAGGTTGTGTTTAGTGATAAATTACTATCTCCTCAAGATGAAGATTCGTTAGCACGACTAGAAGCCAATCTTCGGATCATAGGTCTAGTCGAGGTTCTTCTTAGAAGAGATAGATACCAAAGGCTCAATGAGTCATGAAGACATAAGAGATGATCTTGTTGGATTTGACTCCAGCCCTCCGAAGGAGAAGAGAGAAAAGCATGTCACTGATGCAAACTCAGCTAATCTTAGGTTTCAAAGGAGGTGAGGTCGAGACCCTTGTCAGATGTCAACTCCACCTCCTTCTGTTCTTCAAACTAGAAGGCGTGCTGGGGCAATAATTCTTTAAATATTGTAATATTAGTAATAAACATTTAACTAGGGATGGAGTCGATCTGTACATAGATTTTTTGGCATCTCGATAGTATCGATAAAAATACCGTTACCAAAATTTGTGTTTAAATTAGAAATTTTGCATTAATTTTAATTAAACTTAAATTTTAACTTTTTTATATTTGTTTAAAAGAGTTTTTTTATATATATAAAATGTTGAAATCCACATCCGCGAAAGGTGAAATCCTAACTGGACACATTACTGATACCTAGCCATAAACTGATTATTACGCATTGCTTAATTAATTTTTCAGGAAGTTGTGGTTGCTATACCTTCCATCCTACGTACATATTATTATTTAATTATTCAAATTATTATAATGATCTACGAGTATAATTTCTTTTAGCATTTCGTGATTATTATTATTATTATTATTATTATTATTATTATTATTATTATTATTATTATTATTATTATTATTATTATTATTATTATTAGCGGAACTGCGAAGCCAGTAAATATTTTTTCCCGCCTCCGACTCTTATTATTTTAAAATACCAGGCTTCTGCTCTTCCTCCGGACCCATTTACTGTATTGTAAAATAAATTAAAATTTTTTTTGATCTG
The DNA here is from genome assembly GCA_015478945.1 of Trachelipus rathkii. NCBI lineage: Eukaryota > Metazoa > Arthropoda > Malacostraca > Isopoda > Trachelipodidae > Trachelipus > Trachelipus rathkii. The sequence continues at coordinate 34,814 of JABUQX010107027.1, read as the reverse complement.
ACGTATGCTTCATCCAAAAATAAAATTTATTTTCTGGCTCAACCCCCAAAAAATTCTTTTTCTCCCTCATTAAATTTCTTTGTCTGTTAAACTGAAATACTTCTCTTTAATTTTTAGTAACCTTTATGATATTTGTATATTAACACCATCTTTAATTTTTTATTTATGTATATTAAATTTTTAATAACTGTTGAGCAGTCGTTAGAGCGCTGAAGAGAGTCGTAAGGGAAAGGGCTAGGGTTCGTTGCCTAGAGCAGTTCCCCCCCCTAGAATAGGGCATTGCTCATGAGGTGCAAACTAGATAGAGTGACTGAGGAACTCATTGGCAAAGAACAAGGTGCAATTATGAGTGGTAGAGAATGTCTAGACCAAATTTTCACATTTGAAAAAAACTATTGAGAAAATGAGAGAAGAATAAATTGTATTTAGGTTTTATAGACTTGCAACAGGCGTATGACAGGATTAATAGGGAAGCTTTGTGGCATATGTTAATATATGGTGTTGGTGGTAGGCTTCTAAATGGAATCAAAAGTATGTATGACGATAGTGAGGCGTGTGTAAGAATAAATGAGGTTGAAAGTAATTGGTTTAATATTAATAGTAGAGTGAGGCAGGAACGTGTTGTCTCCTTGGTTATTTAATTTGTGGATGGGGTGATGAAAGAATTAGAGGTAGGGGAAGGTATTAGACTCATAGAGAATGGAAGAGAGTATAGAATGCCCTAAGCTTATTGCACGCGTATGATGGTTTTGTGTGGCGAATCTGAAGAAAGTTTGAGAGGATCGGTGGAGGAGTTTGAGTGTGTAAAAGGAGAGATTTGAAACAAATGTAGATAACAGGTCATAAAAGTGAGTGAAGAGAGTCCGTAGTATGAAGTCACGTTGATGGTGCAGGCGAGCTAGTATTCAATTTAAATATTTAGATATATGTTGGATGAAAAGGAACGAATGATGCAGAGTGTAGTAGGAAAGTTGTGAATGGTAGGAAAGTGGCTGGTGCAATTAAATCCTTGGTGGATGCAAAGAAACCAAAGTCTTGAGTACGTTAGGGTTTTGCATGAGGGTATGTTATTACCTATGTTAATGTATAGTAATGAAACAATGGTATGGAATAAGAGATATAGATTTAAGGTACAGTCTGTTCAGATGGACAATCTTAGGAGAGCTTTAGATGTCAGATGAATTGATAAAATGAGGAATGTACACATTAGTGAGTCGTCGTGGGTGAAAAAGACATAAATGAGAGAATAAACGAGAGTAAGAGATGGTTTGGTCATATGGAAAGGATAAATGACAGTCGATTGGTAAGCGGATGTATAGTGGTGAGTGAGCTGGGAATCGACCGGCTGGGAGGCTGAAGTAAAAGTGGATCGAGTCAGGAGAAGAATGTGAGTTTGGCAGAGGCGAGAAGAAAGGTGCATAATAATAGTGAATGGCGGGGTTTTATGAGAGGGTATGGTTCCTGACCGCCTGATCCAAGCAATGAACCTTACATTGACGAGATAGCCACAGCGAGAGTCCGTCGCAGTCTCGTGAAGCCCCTAAGGGGATTTTTTCCTGACTGACGAGCTCACTTAAGGGGGGGGGGGGCTTTCTTTTTGGCTTACGTCATGTTCTATTACTTTTCTGTTTCGGTGTATGCTGCGTATCTCAATTTCAGTCTGGGGAAGGGAGGAAAAAAGGTGGTTGATGATGATTATATATATATATATATATATATATATATATATATATATATATATATATATATATATATATATATATATATATATATATATATATATATATATATATATATATATATCTTCTCTTTCATCCTCCTTTTTCTTCCTTAAGTTTACGAGGTGCGTAGCTTGCATCAAATAGAAAAGCAGTAGAAGAATATGACAAAAGTCAAAAAGAAAGTCTTTGCCTTACCACCCTCTGTACCATTAATTAGTGAGAACTCGCCGCAGTCAAAAATCCACTTTAGAGCTTCATGGGACCGCGACGGACCTCACTATGGCATTTCGTCAATGTGGTGGGTTCATCCCTTGGCCCAGGTGGGCCACAACCATACCCCCTCACAAACCCCGCCATTCACTCCTATTATACACCTTTCTTCTCGCCTCTACCAAACTCATTTCTGACCTTCAAACATCCGCTTACCGACTCAATCCACTTTTTTCTTCGGTCTCCTGCAGCCGGTCGGTTCCCAACACACTCCCCACTATGATTCATCCGTTTAACCAACTGACTACCATTCATCCTTTCCACATGACCAAACCATCTCAACATACTTTCATTTATTCTCTCATTTACCCCTTTCTTCACACCACACAACTCTCTAATACGTTCATTCCTCATTTTATCAATTCTTCACACCTAGCACACCCCTAAGATTGTCCATCTGAACACATTGAACTTTAGATCTATACTTCTTATTCCAGACCATAGTCTCACTACTATACACTAACACAGGTAACAACATACCCTCATGTAAGACCCTAGCACACTCAAGACTTAGTTCCTTTACATTCACCAACGATTTAATTGCACCAGCCACCTTCCTGCCATTCACAACTTTCCTACTACACTCTGCATCATCCGTTCCCTTCTCATCCAACATATATCCTAAATATTTAAACTCAGACACTTGTTCCAGCTGCTCACCATCTAACATAACTTCACACTGAGGACTGTCCTCACTCACAACCATAACCTTACTCTTATCCACGTTTACTTTCAAGCCTCTCCTTTTACACACTCTGCCAAATCTCTTTACCAAACATCTAACTCTCTTCAGATTCCCCACAAAAACCAAATCATCCGCATATAATAGGTAGGGCACCCTCCACTCTCCATCATCCTAACACCATTTCCTGCCAACCCTACCTCTAATTCTTTCATAACCCCAATCCATATACAAATTGGAAGAAACCAAGGAGACATAACACAACCCTGTCTCACTCCGGTATTAATCCTAAACCAATCACCATTGATACCATTTATTCTTACACACGCCTCACTATCGTCATACATACTTTTGATTCCATCCAGAAGCCTACCACCAACACCATATATCACTAACACCTGCCATAGAGCTTCCCTATTAACCCTATCATACGCCTGTTGCAAATCCATAAAACCTAAATACAATTTATTCTTCTCCCTCATTTTCTCAATCATTTGTTTCAATGTAAAGATTTGATCCACACATCCTCTACCACTCCTAAACGCACCTTGTTCTTCACCAATCAGTCCTTCTCAGTCACTCGACGCACTCTTTCGACCAAAATACCAGCATATACCTTCCCCACAAATACTTAATAAACTTATTCTATAATTTCTTACAGTTCTTTATCTCCCTTAGCCCTTTATATATGGGTACTATTACTGCCTCCTCCAATCCCCTGGATCTATACCTCCATAAAATGCCTTATTACCCAACCCAACCAGTCAATCACCATCTCGCCTCCATTCTTGATCATTTCACCAGTAATTTCATCTATACCTGCAGATTTACCATTCTTCAACTTTCTCACTCTACCCATTACCTCCTCCTTGCTAATAACCTCATCCCCAAAATACCTATTCCTTCTTGCACCATCAAATCCACACACATTCACTATCACCTCTTCATTACTGTTAATATTATGCAGATTTTCGAAGTGTTCTTTCCACACTTCCCTCACATCCATTTCTTCAGTTACAAAAGCACCATCCTATTCATTATTCTAAGTAGGTTCCCCTTATTCTCATTCTTAACCTTTCGCGCTTCCGTCCAGAAGAGCTTCCTATTCCCTTGTAAGTCCCCATTCATCCTCCTTCCAAACTGTTCATTTACCTCTACTTTTCTCCTACGTATGCACCTTTTAGTATTTCTTTTTCCTCGTTATATTATTATTATTATCTTTCTTTGAGACTTCATCATTTGCTTTGAGTACATACATTCAACCACGCTTCTTTTTTACCTTTAACCGCTTGCATCACCTCTTCATTCCACCATTCACTGTTAACATTCTTACTTCCTACTTTAGCACATCCACACACTTCTCTTTGCACTACTAACAATTGCTTCCTTCATTTGCCCCCAGATTGTTCAGTTTTCAACTGTTCACATTCAACCGATTTACTTGGCGAGCGCTCTTATATACTTATCCTTATTGTCTTGTTCACCTAACTTCTCACTCTTAATTTTACCCACTTCCTTCCGTATCACCTTCCTCTCCATCCAAGCCCCCACTAACTTAATTTTACATAGAACAACATAATGATCCGATAATCCCATTCCTAAACCCCTCACTGATTTAACATCCAACATATATATATATATATATATATATATATATATATATATATATATATATATATATATATATATATATATATATATATATATATATATATATATATATATATATATATATATATATATATATTATTTTGCCCTTTAATGTACTTCACAATCACACACAATTTATTTAAAACTATTTTTATTAATTACACATATTAAGATCATTAAAACAATATGAGGATAAATTGACAATCCTAACAGTTAAGGAACACAATATTTCGTTCCTCTCTGGAACCTTTTTCAAGTGTCTCTGTCGGAAGTTCAATTTACTTTTTTTCCTGAGTAAAAATTGGACAAAGAGTAACTCAGGAAAAAAAGTAAATTGAACTTCCGACAGAGATACTTGAAAAAGGTTCCAGAGAGGAACGAAAGCTTGTGTCCCTTAACTGTTAGGATTGTCAATTTATCCTCATATTGTTTTAATGATCTTAATATGTGTAATTAATAAAAATAGTTTTAAATAAATTGTGTGTGATTGTGAAGTACATTAAAGGGCAAAATAATAAATAAATATAATAGATAGCGTTTAAAGCTGCATTTACAGATATATATATATTATATATTATATATATATATCATATATATATATATAAAAATAGATATATATATATAAAAATTATTATATTATTATATATTATATATATATTATTATTATTATTATATATATATATATATATATATATATATATAGCATATATATATATATAAACATATATAACTCATATATATATATATATATAAACATATATATATATATATATATATATATATATATTTTTTATATATATATATATATATATATATATATATATATATATATATATATATATATATATATATATATATATATATATATATATATATATATATATATATATATATATATATATATATATATATATATATATATATATATATATATATATATATATATATATATATATATATATATATATATATATATATATATAAACTATGCACAACCTAATACTATCCTTTTTTTTTGCTACTAGACAACGTTTATCGATGATTGAACCTGGTGCTGGAGGAAGGTATTTCGACGGGACTCGAGGCGTTCCCTCATATCTTCTCAAACCTCAGATAGAAGACTCGAGTGAATCTGAAAGCTCTCATCCCAGGCTCCTAAAGCCAAGACCCCCACCTGGGGAGTCTCCTATTAGGGAGGTAGCTGCAAGGTATGAACGAAAAAATATGACTTGTTTTATTATAAATATTATAATTTTTATTCCGTTCAAGATACTCCGAACCTTAGCTACACTCCTGATGTATGAAAATTTCCGAAGTTCAGAAATAGCAATTGAATGAGTTTTTTCACCTTCTTTATCCTCCCATCGAATCCCACAAGATGTGGGGTAGGGTGCGTAACATACGCGGGAATAGGATAGTTAAGTAGAAGACCATGACGTAAGTCGATAGGAAAGCCTATCTACCGTCCCCTCCATACCTTAAGTGAGAACTCGTCTCAGTAAAAAAAATCCACCTTAGAGCTTCACAAGACTGCGACTTACCGTTGCTGTTGTATCTCGTCAATGTAGGGTTCATCCCTTGGGAGAGGGCCACAACCATACCCCTCACAAAACCCCGTCATTCACCCCTATTATGCGCCTTTCTTCCCACCTCTGCCAAGCTCACATTCCTTTTATTTAGACATTCCTTTACTGACACAATCCACTTTTTCTTCAGTCTTCCAGCCGGTAGATTCCCAGCATACTCATCACTATACACCCGCTTAACCAACCGACTATCTTCTATCCTTTCCATATGACCAAACCATCTTAATACACTTGTTTATTCTCTCATTTACACCACCCAACTCCCTAACACTTCCATTCCTCATTTTATCAATTTTTCTCACACCTAACACGCTCCTAAGATTGTCCATCCGAACAGATTGTACTTTAGATCTATACCTCTTATTCCACAGAATAGTTTTACTACTACACATTAACACCGGTAGCAACATACCCTCATGCAGAACCCAGGCTCACTCAAGACTTAGCACCTTTGCATTCACCAAGGATTTAGTTTCACCAGCCACCTTCCTATCATTCACAATTCTCCTACCACACTGCATAATCCTTTCCCTTTTCATCCAAAATATAACCTAAATATTTATACTCAGATACTTATTCCAATTGCTTACCATCTAACAGGAGTGAAGGCATATGAATAGCATATCATTATATTGTTTTATGTAAGACTAAGTTAAAATTTTTGGGGCATGAATGGGGGGAAAGAGATAGGGAAGGAAATTTTGAAAATTAAGAGTGAGAAGTTAAGTGAACAAGGTTATAAATCAGTTTAATGTGAACAAGATGAAACTAAACAAATCTGCACACAAGTGAAGGAATCCTCTTTTAGTAGTGCAAGAGAAGTATGTGGGTGTGTTAAAGTAGGAAGCGAAAATGCCAATGGTGAGTGGTGAAATAAAGAGGTGATGCAGGCGATTACAGTAAGAAAGGGTTGAACTGCGCTAAAAGCCAATGATGAGGTTGCGAAAGAAAGGTGTATAGAAATATATAAGGAAGACAAAAAGTTGTTATGTAGTATTAAAAGAGATATAAATGAACAGTTTGGAAGGAGGATGGATGGGGACTTACAAGGGAATAGGAATTTCTCCTGGAAGGAAGTACGAAAGATTAAGAGAGTAAGGGAAATTTCATAAAATAATGAATTGGGATGTAGCTTCGGGAATGATGAAATGGATGTTAGGAGAGTGTGGAGGGTACAGTTTCAAAATCTGCATAAAATTGAATTAAGAGGTTATACTGAATGTCAATGGGTTTGATGGTGTAAAGAGAAATAGATATTTTGGGGATGAGATAATTAGTAGATGGAATTACTGGTGAAATTTTCAAGGATTAAATATGGAAGTTTTGCAACAAAGCGTTTGTGGAGGGTATAGTTTCGAGGGATTGGAGGAGAGCAGTAATAGTACCCTTAAATAAGGATAAGGAA
>JABUQX010107027.1:15000-22500 GCA_015478945.1 Trachelipus rathkii | reverse complement strand
AGCTTGCATCTTGTTTTTAATGAAATTCCTTGGTATGGTTAACCTCCTTGTCCCCCTCCCCACTTTGTGTGCTGGTTCGAGGAGTAGAGGTGCCGCAATGTTTTGGGTTGATCGGGGATTCGGAACAAAAGATATTTGAGCTGGAGCATAAATAATTTTTGCGGAGAACCCTGAGAAAAATGGATTAGGATGTACAATTTTAAGTTGCTCGGACCGTGGCCGTTCAATTTTATAATGGTAGATTTCTGAGCAGGCAAGAAAATTTACCTACTCCCCAACTCTGTTTGTGTGAGTGAGTGCATGAGAGCTGTACTGAGAAGTTGAAACTTAAATTTTTTTTGAGACTGTGCCAAAAGAAAGAAAAAAAAATATTGAATTTAATAGAACACGGAGCTGATACCCGGATCTGAAAAATTTTACAATGATAGAATCGGCATAAACATTTGCCGCGTCCATAGCTTTAAGTGAACCTGAGAGAGATGGTGTTGGAACGGTTAGAACAAGTTTAATTTTTTTGTTAGTTAAATTGTGTACGTCGTGCCTTAACGTAATTTTTAGCATGAATGGGGTACCTGGGTAAGTTTTGGTATAACCTAGGGTCATTATTGTTATGAAATGAGATTTTAGGATGATGTTTTGGCATTGATAAAAGTTAAGAACCAATTTTTAACTTCACTTGAAATATTTTTTTAAATGAAAATTTCTTGCGTTCATTTAGCTAACAATTCAAACATGTTGACTGATTTATATGGTTGGTCATTATCCCATTTAACCTCTCACTCCCCTCCCCTCTTTTAAACGCAGTAAGTTTTAGATATTTTAATATCAATTCCTAGATCATAAAAAATTATCTGATAATTATGAATATTTCGCTTAAAATATTAATGAAATCTTATTTTTCTACACCAGACCTGTGCTTCTCGAACCCCCGGGGGAGACAGTGATTCTTTCAAAGGGGAGTCTACTAAGGCTTGAAAAAATATTATCATCTTTTGCAGTTAAAATAGATTATAATAACGAAAGATAAGGATGGATTTTGGCTGCGACGGGTTTGCACTCAAGGTTATGAGAGAGCTTTTTTTTCGACTTAGGTCATGTTCCTCTACTTAACTATCCTATTTTCGGCTTACCCCATCCCCAATCTGTGGTGCGTGGAGGAGGAGGAGGATGAATGAAAGAAAGAAAAGGAAGCGTAGAACAAAATCTTAATTTCCTTTGCTAGTTTGTGTAAAGTATTCTCGTTAATTATAAGTATATGTTCCCCTTTCTCCAAATATTACATCTGGGGTTGGCTGACGCACCAGGTACGGTGCGGTGCGGTGCCCCACACAAATCCGGTGTACCGGTGCGGTGCGGTGCTTGGTGAGCTTACCCTGGTGCGGTGCGGTGAGCAAAATTCCGGTGCTTGGCCAACTCTAATTTTATCATTTATGAGATACACTTTACAGTTTGAAGTTTTGATAGTCAGCGCAACAAATGATATTAAAAGGGGTTTCGTGATAAAGAAAAGGCTAAGAACTACTGACCTAACCCGCTCCTTAAAATATGTAGATATAAAAAAAAAGCTAATATTTAGCGATACTGTAGATACAAAAAGAGGCTAAAATTTAGGGACATTCTAGATATAGAAAGAAGCTAAAATTTAGCGACATTACAGATATAGAAAGAAGCTAAAATTTAGCGACATTGTAGATCGAAAAAAAAGCTAATATTTAGCGATACTGTAGATACAAAAAGAGGCTAAAATTTAGGGACATTCTAGATATAGAAAGAAGCTAAAATTTAGCGACATTACAGATATAGAAAGAAGCTAAAATTATGACATTGTAGATCGAAAAAAACTAATATTTAGCGATACGTAGATAATAAAAAGAGGCTGCAAAATTTAGGGGACATTCTAGATATAGAAAGAAGCTAAAATTTAGCGACGTTACAGATATAGAAAGAAGCTAAAATTTAGCGACATTGTAGATCGAAAAAGAAGCTAAAATTTAGCGATTTTGTAGATATAAAAAGAGGCTGAAATTTAGGGACATTCTAGATATAGAAAGAAGCTAAAATTTAGCGACATTACAGATATAGAAAGAAGCTAAAATTTAGCGACATTGTAGATAGAAAAAGAAGCTAAAGTTTAGCGACATTATAGATACAAAAGGAAACTAAAATTAGGTGACATTGTAGACATAGAAAGAAGCTAATATTTAGCAATATTATTAATATAAAAAGAAGATAAAATTTAGCGACATTGTAGATATAAGAAGAAGCCAAAATTTAGCGACATTGTAGATATTAAAAGAAGCTTAAATTTAGCGACATATAAAAAGAATGTTAAAAGTAACATTGTAGATATAAAAACGTTAGAGTTTATATATATATGATATATATATATATATATATATATATATATACATGTATATATATATATATATATATATATATATATATATATATATATATATATATATATATATATATATATTAGTGATGCAGCAGATGTCATTTTTTCCGCTTCCGCGATGCGGATGTGGATGCGAATGTTTGATTTTAATATCCGCTGATGCGGATGTTTGATATATATATATATATATATATATATATATATATATATATATATATATAGTATATATATATATATATATAAATATATATGGTAACATTATATATATATATATATATATATATATATATATATATAATTTGTATCTAGTCGTTTTTCTTGGTGATAGTTTTCAATCATTTGCACTACATTTTTTTTTAATATGTGTGTTTCTTCAACACTACTGGACTGTAGAAATTATCCAGTGAATCTGTTATTGATTTTACTTGTGGAAGGTGTTTGGTTCTGTGGATTTTCGTTTTTTTCTTAATGGGTGCGAATTAATAGACTGTTCGAAAGTTTTTTAACTGCAACACAAAGTGACGATTTAACTTGTTCTAATATTGTGTTACAAAAAAAAACTTGCCTTTATAACGGGGATCTAAGTAAGTTGAAATAGTATGGTCATTAATTTTCACAGAAACAAAACGTTTTGGTAGCTCTAGTTTTATTACATCTTTCATTCTTTTTAAACCGTCATCATTTTCAGTTGAGGATGGTTCAAAATACTTCCTTAGCGTTGAGATTAATGGTATTACATCGGAGACAGAAGATGTAGAGGCACTGATTTTTTTTTTAGTAATTTGGATTCAATAGTTTAATGCAGTGTGATATAATGTCATTTTCCACATTAGCAAGAATGTTAACTTTAGAATACGAACCTTTCGTAAAAAGCAAGAGGTTCTTTGAGCAATACCATTCTTTCCATCATATGAGGTGTACTATTCCAGCGAGTTGGAACGTCTTTGATAACAGTAAGATATCTTATAGCTTATAGCTTATTTTACTATCAAGCATCCCTAATCTCATGTGACTCTGTTGACTCAAATTATTATGAACTTCATGCTGTGAGATCATGAGTCATCATTACACAGTTGAGTCGAATCCCATGTCTTTCATTTAAAGTTTGCGTTCAGATTCATCTTAAGTATTTTTATTATAACATTCTTTATCAAATCTCAACAATAAATATCCGCGCAACATCCGCAGGACAAAGCGCGGATGCGGATGCGAATCTTTAATAATGTGCGGATGCAGATGTTACCTGCATCACTAATATATTTATATATATATATATATATATATATATATATATATATATATATATATATATATATATATATATATATATATATATATATATATATATATATATATATATATATATATATATATATATATATATATATATATATATATATATATATATAACGCTAAAATTTAGCGATACGAATCGGTTACTAAAAATGATGTGAATGATATACGACTTCAGTATCATTAAAATGTCAAAAGATGTTTTAATTAATGAACTGAAAAATAATTAAAATAACGGGGGTGGTATCGCTTCACTAAAAAGAAAAAAATAATTTATAATGGTTCAAAAAATTTATTTATATACAGTCTTATTTATTTAATAACATTGAAGTCGTATAAGCCCTGGTATTATTATTATTATTATTATTATTATTATTATTATTATTATTATTATTATTATTATTATTATTATTATTATTAATTAATTATTATTATTATTATTATTATTATTATTATTAATTATTATTATTATTATTATTATTATTATTATTATTATTATTATTATTATTATTATTATTATTATTATTATTATTATTCTTATTATTATTATTAATTATTGTTATTATTATTATTATTATTATTATTATTATTATATTATTATTATTATTATTATTATTATTATTATTATTAGTTGAATATATTTTTATTATTATATTATTATATATTATTGATTATTATTATTATTATTATTATTATTATTATTGTTATTATTAACTATAAAAATCTTTTCAGCACATTTCTTACAAACATATCAATGAGAACTTGAAACGGAATATATATATATATATATATATATATATATATATATATATATATATATATATGTTTATATATATATATATATATATATATATATATATATATATATAGAGTATATATATATATATATATATATTATACATATATATAAATATATATATATATATATATATATATATATATATATATATATATATATATATATATATATATATATATATATATATATATATATATATATATATATATATATATATATATATATATATATATATATATATATATATATATATATATATATATATATATATATATATATATATATATATATATATATATATATATATATATATATATATATAATAGATTTGTTCCTAGGAAGGAATCTCGTTTTTATACCAAGCAGAAAGACGAGTAAAAACTTCGATATCATTTAATATGTAATCAGGACGTTTCGGGTCACACAAAACCCATCATCAGCTAAAAAGGTTAAAACTACAATAAAATATTATGCTAATGGTTAAAAAGTAATAATAATAATAATAATAATAATAATAATAATAATAATAATAATAATAATAATAATAATAATAATAATAATAATAATAATAATAATAATAATAATAATAATAATTTAAAGGAACGGTAGAGCAATTAAATAATTAAAAATTATAAAATTAAAATTGTTCAAAAATATAGCTAAAACAATTAATTGTACAATTAATGTTTCCTGCTTTATTGACAGTCTCTGAAAGAATGTAAAATGACAGTAAAATTGACCGTTTGTATATGTAAAAATCGAAAAGAGTTAGTTGGTTGTATAGTTAAATATTTGGACATTTTTAAAACAAGAAAATAAAGAAGAATAGTTTATATAAACAAGGGTGTCAAAGTAATAAATTAAACAATCATAACAATGATTAAAAAGATAAATATAAAAGGAAATTAAAATAAAAATAACTTAATTAAAGACCCATCGGAGTTGATTTTCGGTTTTGTATTTTGGATGTTTAAGCTCTCGATCACCCTCAGCTCAAGTAAATCGGATGCTGGGGATATTTACGTGGATGAAGAACAATCATTCCTAAGGTGCCATACCAAATATAAAAGATATTCTCCAAAGTGCTGGAAAAATATTTGCCTTTCAAGGTTACACAAAAAAAAAAAGACCACATGGAAGCCGACATGTTAAAGTTTTCTTTAGAGATATTATGACTTTTTTTTCCATTGAAAGGGTCCTGATAGCCGAATTCTCAGAAGTCAATGATCGGATAATTCTAAATCAGCGGTTCCCAACTTTTTGAGGCTATTACCCATAAAGCGTGTTAAATATTTGCAAATATACCAAAAAAGATTAGTTTAAAAAACAAATTAGGTATTAGCTATTGCATTTTTTTTATTTAAATTACGAAAAATAAATATTATTTTTAACTAATTTTAATCATTCTAACAAAGAAAACCGGTTTTTTTACCAATTTATTATTAAATCAAGAAGTAATTGCAAGTCAATGAGACGGTTGATATTTCTTAGTTCTAGCGATTTGCTTAATATTTGGTGCAGTTTCGGTCAAAGCACATCGTAAGCCGTGCTCCAAGTTCAATCGGTTCCTTGCTTTTGTTTTCATTGTCACCATTGTCGAAAATCCGCTTTCATACCTGTAAGTTGTGGCGAATGGGATCAGTATTTTCAAGGCTTTCCCCGATAATATTGGATACTGGCTACCAATCTTTGGCAAAAATGTTGCTAGTTGTGTGTTTCGAATCATTTGTAGAAATACGACTTCTTCTTCTAATCCATAATTGTACTTTGACTCATTTCGCATTTAAATATTCCTTATTCCATTGTAATCTTGAAAAACATCTATACTATGATTTTTCTAAACGGTAATATTTAATGATAGAATAGCAACCAGACATTAATAGAATATTTTACTTAGGAATGAATATCATTCGCTGTATTATTTTGAACACTAATGTCCAACTGATCTTGATGTTGGCAACAGCTGATAAAGAAAACCCAGGTCTATCTTCTAGGCTGGCAGGCATTTAGACCCGTAAAGTGTGGGAACTACGTCCGATATTTTATCGTATCCAATTATGCGCATAACAAACAAGCAAACAATTACTTATTTAATCCAAATGAGTGAAATCCCAGCTTAGATTCTTCGCAACAAACGGCCGTGAGAGAGTTGCTAGTACTTTGAAAGCGATATTAAAAAAAAATTATTTCACTTCACCTGCTTTTGCTTCCTCGTCCAACAAACCAAAATTTGTTCAGAAGTTAGCGAAATCGGCGAGATCAACCACACATGCACGAATTGATCAGTGGGCGGCGGGCGAACGACTGCCTGAGTACCTGTGCTAGTGTGCCTGACTCAAACGAACAACGATCGACGAGCGAGCCGATAAACGCGCCATCTAGCGGCGCTGCGTTGAAGGCTTGTATTCGTATTTTAGGTAATAAAATTTATTACCTTAAATTTTATAATTCACTAACTAATCACGAATGATTAGTAGTAATTAGGTAGTTAGTTAGATTTGATACAGATGATTTTGTTAATAATTTGTTTTGTGACTGTCCATGATCCAACTCTTGTACTCCTATTATCTTTACCCCTCGGAAAACCCCATTTTACCCCTTTGGGGGTAATTACCCCAGGTTGGGATATTTGTTTTAAATGAAAGACCCAGATGTTTGGAAATTCTCAGCTGTAGCTGCAGGTCTGTCTGGCATACATTACGGGCTTGGCAGTCCGCACAAGAATATGAATAGATAGCTGAAGACTTCAAACAAATTGGTAACATATTTTTAAATAAAAAGGTTTTACAGAATGAAAATTATGTTACCAACATATATATATATATATATATATATATATATATAGGATATATATATATATATATATATATATATATATATATATATATATATATATATATATATATATATATATATATATATTTATATATATATATATATATATATATATATATATATATATATATATATATATATATATAGGCTATTTACAAGAGGTTGACCTCCAAGA
>JABUQX010107027.1:0-10000 GCA_015478945.1 Trachelipus rathkii | reverse complement strand
TATATAAAAGTTTACAGTTTCTAGTGGTTTTATAAGTTTCTTACTTCGTAGTATATATATATATGCTTATGAGTTTCATGGTTCCTTATATAATCTTATGAGTTTCATGGTTTGTTATAAGTTTCATACTTCATAGTATAAATATATAGTCTTTTCCGCTTATTTTCCTGGTGTCTACCCCTAGGTTATAAGGTAGGAGGAATCGAATGGTGTATATTACAAGTTGCTAGGATGCTTCCTAGTATGAGTTAGCCTTTTTACACTTCTAGCACGATAGAATGTATATCTAAAGAGTTACACATTTGGTAAGTGAACGCAAACGTTTCCGAGTCCGCGTCCGCAGGTTAGCCCCGCCGCGAAACCGCCGCGTGCGCCCGCAGGCGCAATATTTCCGCGTAACCGCCGCCGCGTGCGCCCGCAGGCGCAATATTTCCGCAGAACGCGCTGCGTTCCAAGACTACGACAAAAATATGATACTCAATGCAAACCATTCCAAAGAACAGTTATATACTCATGAGCTGTCTACTTTACTACAATTGTACGAAATTTTATTAAAAACATATACTTTACATACCTTAAAGCAGTAAATCAGTAAATCAATAGAGGTGTTACCTAACACCCAAGGGATTAGTATGCTTTTGTTTTACTGCTTTACTGTTTTAACTCATGTTTTACTGCTTTAACTCATGTTTTACTGCTTTAACTCTCTGCTTTACTGCTTTAACTCTCTGCTTTACTGCTTTAACTCTCTGCTTTACTGCTTTAACTCTCTGCTTTACTGCTTTAACTCATATATTTATTAACATTACATACCTTAAAGCAGTAAATCAGTAAATCAATAGAGGTGTTACCTAAGGGATTAGTATGCTTTTGTTTTACTGCTTTACTGATTTAACTCACTGCTTTACTGCTTTAACTCTCTGCTTTACTGCTTTAACTCTGCTTTACTGCTTTAACTCTCTGCTTTACTGTTTTAACTCACTGCTTTACTGTTTTAACTCATATATTTATTAACATTATGTTTTCTTTTATATTTTTTATTTTTGTTTTAATACTTTTTATTTTTGTTTTAATACTTTTTATTTATTATTATTTTTATTATTTCTATTTTTATTTTTGTTTTAATACTTTTTTATTTTTAAATTGTAATGTAAGAATAAAAACACACAGAGTTTCTGTTATATAAACATTTTATTTTAATAAAATTGTACGAAATTTTATTAAAAACCTTTTTATATATACGAGTTTTAGGGGTAGTAAAATCGCATTTTTTTCATTTTAAAGCATTTATTACATAATTAGAAACTATAAAATCATTGACATACAAATTTTTAGCATCAAATATATTTACAAGTTTATTAAAACATACATTATTTAAAAAGCACATAATGAAATAAATACAATAGACTCCACATAAATTAGAATATAAGGGTTGAACAGGGTAAGACATAGTTTTTACACAGCTTACATTATTATATTTTAAAAATAAGGTGATATAATGATTATTCAATATAAATTTTAAGTTCAAAGAATCAATTATATGAACAGTATCGTTTTTTGCTCTGTAAACGGAAATCCAATGTCCAGTTGAGGTGATGTGACGAGGTGATGTATTGAATACGAAGCAGGTATCCTTCTCCAGCTTTACAGTGTTTACTTCATTAATAGCGAACACTCCTAAAAAGCGAGATTCATTTTTAAACACCGATTTTATTTCCTCTTCATTCATCTTTAATAATTCAAAATCACGTTGCGTACTCTGTCAATTTCAATGAGTTGAGGATGTTCAAGATATACCACTACAGTAATGGGTGATTGTAGACTCGATCCAAAAGAGAGACTTAGTCCTAATGTACCCTTTCTCAAAATGTTTAAATGATAGGCATTACAAGCTGAAAGGTCTGCAGTAAGATCGTAAGCGTATAAATTACTATTCTTTGCGTATTCTTCAAGATTTAAGCCTGTCCCACTATCATTACATGATACAGTATTGGCTATTAAGTCGTAAAAAGGACGAGTACAGAGAGATAGGTCTCCGTTGTATAACATTTCATAATCACGTCCGTGAGGTAGGCCATTCACATGTAAACTGATACCCCTAAGACCGAAAGGTGTGAATTTATAGGGTGACTTTTTATAATTCCCTGAGTAGGATTCATGTTCCACAATCCCTAATATTACTTTCTGTGGTAAATTTCCGTTCACAATGTTAGGGATATTGATACTCGATAATCCTTGAGTGAAATTAAATATCTTGGTTTCAACTCTTAATAGGATATTTAGCTGTAGTATTCAAAAGCGACTTTTCAATTTCCATGCTGTGGTGATAATTTTACTTTTCTAACATAGAGATAGGCCTCTAATGCAGTTTGAAAACAGGTTCTGGGCATACAGCTGTAGTTTTGGTTTAATACTTTTTATTTTTGAGCAAATTTAGGATTTGATCGGGATAAATGATTCTAGTATCTACAGATGGTAGAATGAGTCTTTTTTGAGAGAAGATATCACCATTTAATCGACCGTAAAATTCATAAGTATTATTTATGACTTTAGCTGCTTTATCTATATGTGCAGCCTCATCTTTGAAACTATAAAAACCACATGATTGGAGATGAGATTGTTTAGCGTCATCTGAATAATTTAACAAATGCTCTATATAGCTTCTATAAGGATAATTAGCCGCTGACGCACCTAGTGAAGTTCCGTTAAGATAGACTTCAACCTGAGTGAAGCATGTATACAGGAAATTTGATTCTGTATATACTATGTGGTCGTCACCCGTAGGAAGATCTGTACCATCAGGTTTTGTCAATTTCGTTTTTACATATAAAAACACATTAGATGGGTCTAAGTATTGATCAGAAGTGCCTGGAATATTGAACTCTAGAGGAACATCTGTATTGGTAATTGAATGCATAGGATTAATACTGATGAAATTGGATTCACTTACGCTAATCTGGGTAGGGTTTATGGAGAAGAGATCCAATTCACTCTTACAACAATCAGGGACCAGGAAGGATGAAGGAAATGCATCTTTGTATGTGTGATCTCTGCCCGTATAATGAACATTTTCATGAAAAACGTTACTTATATACAGTCACATGTAAAAGTTAACAGTTAGTAATTAAATAGCAAATACGTCAATACATTTTTTCTTTAGAGGTTTTTTCCGCTTAGGCTTTTTCTTTATGACAATCTTCTTGTTCCTTCGACCTTGACCTGACATTTTACGTCTTATTTTACGCTTAACATCATCCAACATTTCATCTGAAACATCGGCAATACGTCTTTTTAATGATGCACGGGGATTAGCTCCTGCCGCAATATCTTGAATAGTATGCAAACATGTTCTTATAGCTTTTTTACCAATATATTCCCCACCTCTCCTGAGTAGAGGCCTTGCACTTCTCCATAACTTGGCAAAAAATCCACCCAGACCATATCCCCTCTGCATTTTTGACCCTCTGAACACCCTTTCATCTTCCATTATTACAGGAGCTTCTTTCTTATACTATCTTTACACTATGAGAGTATGTTAATGAATGAAAAAATATAACTGACTGCACCTCTTACATAATCCAATATGCTACAGTTACGGCATCTGCTTCTTTCTAATATGAACTTTGCATAACAATGCCCCATATGTAAAAGGGAAGGGATTTCCCTCTACATCTTTTATATGCAGGCGTACAGAGTCAAAATTTGATCTATTCAGAGGTAGAGAAGTGTTAGAGTAGAAGGTAGATAATGAACATAGGGAATGTTATAACTTTACTCTCTTTGGGAAAATATACTACTCTTAATAAAGGAGCTTTAGTATTACCTACATATTGATGATCAATTATGTTTGTATATACATAAGCCATACCTGGATGATTGAGCATCTCGGAAGGGGTACATGTATAATGTAGTACTCGGTCTGCGTCGTCTTTTTGTTCATGCCAAGTCAAGGGTTTATTCTCCACAGATAGTATAACCCTCTTCAACATAGTAGGGATATCATGAAGTATATCCAACTCAGCATCACGTCTACGGATATGTCTACGTTGCCATGGTGATCGTCTGAGAAAAAACATATCACGGTCTCGCAGGTTTACACTTGCTTTTGATCTTAAAGATATTATTACTTTATCTTCATAGGTACGCATATCAGTTTTGTATACTAGGTCCTTACACATAATACTCATGTCAAAGAGATCGTTTAAATAACTAAAAATAGCAGGTACCGATTTAAAATATGCCCTCCGCAGAACAAATTTTCAACAGTACTTGTATCAAACAATTTATCTCAGCTTTGTGCCAAAGTTGTAGTCCTTTTTCAGATCACAGTGAGCCTCATCAATATATCCTTTCAACACATTCTACACGTCTGTACACTTCCATCCAGAATAGATTGTGAGGTAAATTTTCTATATCTGTATTTAATATCATTTCACATAATCCTACTTCGTATACCTCTCTTTCAAGCTGTATAGGATTCATTAATACAGTTGTAAAACTGAGAGTTTATTATCAGGATGTAAATCCAAAGAGGGCTGAAGACGGAGAGTTAAATAGAAGTGACTAACACTCCATGATTATAATGACAACTGATTAATGATTCTTAATTTCACTTGCTTTTATATAAGTATTAAACTTAGCAGGGTAGCCCACCCACTTCACCAAATACTGTTTACTACGGCCTCTACCTTTTGTACCTAATATTTTTTCTATTTTATATACATTACTTTCAGGATTAAATCGTACTTTCTGTATTTCCTGTTTATAAACCTCCTTTTATCTTTTCACCATCTAAATCTTCCAGGTAATATAATTTTAAACCATCGTAGGGAAGCTACGTATATATAAACTTTAAAAACTTTATAGACCATCCTGCTTCGTAACCTTTTCTAAACCTTTCATCTATTCGAGATCTCTTACATAGTCATTCACCTTTATTCCTGAATTATCTTTTTTAATTTTTCTTATTCTTTTGGGCCTTGAGGGAGACGAGGCTTATCTAGTTGGCATCCTTTCTAAAGGAGTTGTCTTTATAGTTCTATGGAAAGATCATTATAAGAATAAGCTAGATAATCTAGTTTCTCAATGGCATTTTTACAGGCATGTTTTATAGTAAATATCATGGTATTTTATTGATCGTTTTTGTAGTTTTCAAGTATAATGGCCAATTTAATGGACAAATATTGTAATAATTTATATCATACTCTCTTTGATAAATTCTTGAAACTCGTTACCTAAGAACTCACCGCCCCTATCTGACCAGAACATTTTTGGCCACCTACATTTCGTTTCTATAATTTCTCTCATTGCAGCACTCACAGTCTTGGATTTTTTATCTTTTAATGGTTTTAACCTTAAGTATCTAGAGTATACGTCAATAGTAAAAAGTATGTATTGAAATCCTTCATTATAAACTATATTTAACCATTTAGTTAAATCTAATTGCCATACACTATCGACCTGTGGAGCTATGGTTTTCCGTGTAGAAATTTTTTCTTACAGGTTTATGTAGAGTAAATGCCTCTTCACCCTCTAAATATTTTTTTAACTTTTTTTCTCAATATTAGGGTACCTTAAAGCAAACCTAGTGAAACCCCCAAAACTATTTGGTTCCCTCAGATTGAAGTAATACTTATCAACTACCTCCTTCGCATCCACTTAATGATATATATGTAAGTGGTATATATATATATATATATATATATATATATATATATATATATATATATATATATATATATATATATATATATATATATATATATATATATATATATATATATATTTCTCACAAAAATTTGATATTAAAACACAATAGATAAAGAGAGAAAAGATCGAAAATATTTATTTATGCACAAACATTACAGCTAAATAAATATATATATGATAATGCATAATTACGATTTAATCCAACTATGCCTATTATAAGGTGTTTTTCTTATTCGTCCTCTGGTAACACGTTTAAATTTATCTGATGCGTAAGAAGTGCCTGATGGACTTGAATCAGGTCTTGGCTTAAGGGGATTTTATCTAAGTCTGGTAATCGCGTTGTATTTAAGATTAAACTTCTGGGAAAATTAATAGTCTGAAGTTCTTGTTTGATATCATTCCATCCTTTTACAAGGCCTTTCTTCCAGTTACGTGAGAGATCAGCTATCAAATCCACAATATTTGATCCTTTAACTATTTCATCATCAATTACGATCTGCCCTGCTTCATTCAAAGTTAATTGGTCTTTTAAAATATTATATAAAGCTATTCCTGATTTACGCACTCTAATAGGTAAGCTCTCCTCTGGGATATTTTTAAATTTATCTTCATTTTTCACTTCAAGTTTTACTTCATTAGGAATATCTACATTATCGGTTAACGGGATACGTAGGGATGGATGTAGGTGCAAGTCTTTAAGATCTATCAATTTTTGTATGGCATCTTGGTATAAGATGCGTTTCTCATGGATGTTAATGTCTGAATTTAATATTCTGTACACTTCTTTCTCGTATTTGGTTATCTGTTCAACTTTAGGATCATATAAGCTATGAGGTAGAGACTGCTGAAAAGCTAATGAATCGTTCACAATATAAGGATTCTGTTGGTGCAGCTGTTGTTGCTGATGTGAAAGAGGCTGTAATGCATTGTGTGCAATATCTGGTATATGGGGTTGTGAATGATGAAACTGTGATTGTGGATTTTGCGCAAGGTGCGGCAATAACTGGCCATATTGAGGTTGTAAATGATGAATCTGAGGAACTGAATTCTGTACAGATGCTGTATTATTATACTTCATTTTCTCATACTCATTATGTGGAAGTAAGCAACCTTCTTCATTATGGGGACAACCACTTAGATATCAGTGGAGCTATAACGGAGAAGAGTAATGGTAGGAATACCCCTCCTCCTCTCTGTAGTAACTTCTTTTTATTTTTCAGATTTTTATGTTGAGGGAGAGTTTTTTAATGATGTTTCTATAACGACGTAGCTTTACACCTTCTGAGGCCTGTTTAAAGGAACATTTCCTTTTATAAGATTTAAACAGACTTCACATACACACTGGATGAATTTCTCATCCTCACTAATTAGTTTACGTTTTCAGAAGGTTTCAGCTTTTTAAATTTTTTTATAAGAGGTAAATACTTTGCAACTAAAGCACTCATTATTCAGGTATGTATACAGTTTCTATCTCATAAAGAATGTTGGTACGGAGCAACACTCTGTGCGTGTTTTTGGGGTGAAGTTCACACATCAAATAACCGTGGGGGGTCGAAGTAACCTCTTTATATACTTTTAAGAACTCTTTCCTTTGAAGGGGAAACATTTGAGTTGCCAATACATTAATTTGACTCATGTCTCTTCTCTGGCCAAACAACAGTAAATACTGTGTGTTTAAAGAAACACTTCGCATATGCTTGTTTTGATGAAAAATATTCTGCGTTATAATGAAAAACACAGAGATATTTAGATGGTGAGAATAAACTGTGAACGCTTCTGCTATTTCCAAATTCAATTTGTGCATTAAATCATCTAATACAATAATTTTGTGTCCATGTATATTGTCCAACGATCTAATATCGTATATGCCTTCATGAAATTGAATCACATCTTTATATTCTTTAAATTTTTCCTGATAAACATTATAACACCATATTATTTTTACAGGGGCTTGCTCAAAATCTCCATTTCCTTTAAAATATTTAATAATAGAAAGGTTTTACCACGCCTGTCGGCCCAGCTAGCTGAAGACATGTAGCCGGACTTCGGAACGTAAATTTCTCCACATCCATACCCGTCAAGTAGATAATGAATAATGAGTTTAATTAAAGTTGTAAAGCAGTAAAATATATGTTTTTAATAAAATTTCGTACAATTTTATTAAAATAAAATGTTTATATAACAGAAACTCTGTGTGTTTTTATTCTTACATTACAATTTAAAAATAAAAAAGTATTAAAACAAAAATAAAAATAGAAATAATAAAAAATAATAATAAATAAAAAGTATTAAAACAAAAATAAAAAATATAAAAGAAAACAAAAATAAAAAATATAAAAGAAAACATAATGTTAATAAATATATGAGTTAAAACAGTAAAGCAGTGAGTTAAAACAGTAAAGCAGAGAGTTAAAGCAGTAAAGCAGAGAGTTAAAGCAGTAAAGCAGAGAGTTAAAGCAGTAAAACAGAGTTAAACTGGTAAAGCAGAACAAAAGCATAGAGGGCTGCTAGGGGCATCCTCTATTGATTTACTGATTTACTGCTTTAAGGTATGTAATGTTAATAAATATATGAGTTAAAGCAGTAAAGCAGAGAGTTAAAGCAGTAAAGCAGAGAGTTAAAGCAGTAAAGCAGAGAGTTAAAGCAGTAAAGCAGAGAGTTAAAGCAGTAAAACATGAGTTAAAGCAGTAAAACATGAGTTAAAGCAGTAAAGCAGTAAAACAAAAGCATACTAATCCCTTGGGTGTTAGGTAACACCTCTATTGATTTACTGATTTACTGCTTTAAGGTATGTAAAGTATATGTTTTTTAATAAAATTTCGTACAATTGTAGTAAAAATGAATGACTCATAGTATATTTGAAAAGAAATTCTTTGAATAGTTTACATTGATATCATATTTTTTGTTCACGCGGTAATATTGCGTCTGCGGACGCACGCGGCGGCGGTTACGCGGAAATATTGCGCCTGCGGGAGGCACTGCGGCGGCGGTTACGTTAAATATTGAGCCTGCGGGCGCACGCGGCGGTTTCGCGGCGGGGCTAACCTGCGGACGCGGACTCGGAAACGTTTGCGTTCACTTACCAAATGTGTAACTCTTTAGATATACATTCTATCGTGCTAGAAGTGTTAGAAAAAGGCTAACTCATACTAGGAAGCATCCTAGCAACTTGTAATATACACCATTCGATTCCTCCTACCTTATAACCTAAGGGTAGACACCAGAAAATAAGCGGAAAAGACTATATATTTATACTATGAAGTATGAAACTTATAACAAACCATGAAACTCATAAGATTATATAAGGAACCATGAAACTCATAAGCATATATATATATACTACGAAGTAAGAAACTTTATAAAAACCATGAAACTATAGTTACAGGCATATATATATATATATATATATATATATATATATATATATATATATATATATATATATATATATATATATATATATATATATATATATATATATATATATATATATATATATATATATATATGATAAAATTAATTTCGTTTAAACTTGAAAGAAAACACGTGGTTTTATGGCTGATTTTCGCTCCTGGAGTCAACCACTTATAAATATAGTATTGATGGATATATATATATATATATATATATATATATATATATATATATATATATATATATATATATATATATATATATATATATATATATATATATATATATATATATATATATATATATATATATTATGTAGTATATATAATGTAATAAAAGATATATATATATAGCAGTTATAAAGATATTAAGGTTGCTATATATATATATATATATATTATATATATATATATATTATATATATATATATATTTATATATATATATATATATATATATATATATATATAAATATCGATAATGACGTCACTATCGATATATATAACGGTGACGTCACTTCGTGCGAAAATGGATATAGGTAGATGGTGACGTCAATTATCGATATATATATATATATATATATATATATATATATATATTATATATTATATATATATATATATATATATATATATATATATATATATATATATATATATATATATATATATATATATATATATATATTATGTAATATTATAAGATATTAAATAAGTGACTTTGTGTGTGTGTGTGTATGTGCACGTAGCGAAGCTACATGCGTATCTCTCGTGACGTCACTGTGACGTCACCGATATATATATATATATGTATATATATTTATATATATATATATATATATATAGATATATATAGATATATATATATATATATATATA
>JABUQX010107026.1:40000-41748 GCA_015478945.1 Trachelipus rathkii | reverse complement strand
CCTTTTATACTTGCCAATATAATATGGAGAAGAGTAAAAATATACGCCAATTCCGTTTTCTGAATTATATATATTGTACAACAACGTTTAAAAAACAATTTACAAAGGCCTTTCCATTACTCACTTCAACTTTGTAACAAAAATTCAATTGTTAAAAAATATAACACCAAATCTATTCGAAGAACAGTCATTAATTTTCTTACGAGGTAAATTTTCCTTAACTAGCAAACTGAGTAACCTGTTCTCACTGATAAAATCCGTAATAATTTTTCACAAACCTTTAAGTACGATATTCACCTTAATATATCAATTTCAATTATTATATCGATAAAAACACAACTTACAAACAGCCCGGCCTTTAAACTGCACCTAGTAACATCAAACCCTGTTTTCGTTCCTCTTTGGGTTCTCCTTCGAATACAAATCTCGGTCGACCCACTTCGCTGCTCCAGATGACTGTTTCCTTCCGTAAACCCGTTACTCGTCTTTCTGGCCAACCCCTCATGGATCTCCTTCAACTTGCACGAGTCGATCCCACAGATTTCCTATGACAAAGCTTGATGTACCGGCTATCAGCTCTAGACTCGTCCCCTAAAAATACAAATAATTTCATGGTTAAAATCAATTCTTTCTTTATTCCTATTTTTAAAATATAACTTTATTTTAGTCTACTTACCGATTATTCTTCGGGTTTCACGAACTTTCCTTGCCTGGCTAATCCAATTGATTTAAACGACTTTGATCTTTTTCTTCCAATATTCTTAGTTGTCTTCCGAAATATGATCTGTGCTCGCCCATTGCACTTTGAACAACTTCAACCTTTTTCAAGACTCATTGCTGTCTTCCGAAATATGATCTGAACTTTTTTTAAAAATTTAAGTCTAAACCTACCTTTTGTTTTAATAAATTTAGTTGGTCGTTCTCTTAATAATAATAATACATTCCTACATATTCCTACATTCCTTCCCTTCTCAAGTTTGTTTGTAACAAACTTAAAAAGATTGAACCTTAAATAAACCCGAAAAATACTAAATAAAAAACTCAAAAAAAAAAAAATCTTTTTCTCCCACTCCTTCTCCACTATTGCAAGGGTAAGTCCCAAATAAACCTACGGAGCCACCAATGTTGCGGATTCTCATTATTTCGTTGTTTGTTTTCTTTTCTTTCAATGCTGTAACCTTATCACCCTTTTACTTGCAATATAATATGGAGAAGGCAGTTCAAAATATACGCATTGTTACGTTTTCTAATTCATATATTTGTACACACTTTAAACAATAAAATGCACTTTCCATCTCACTGCAGACTTTGTAAAAATTCATTGCTTAAAAACATTAAACACAAATTTTCCGAAGAAAAACAGTCATAATTATTCTCTACGAGTAATTTTCCTCTAACTAGCACACCTGAGTAACCTTTTCTCAACTGGATAATCCCGTATAAATTTTTCACAAACCTTTCAAGTACAGATATTCACAATTAATTATTCAGATTTCAATTATTAGATCGATAAAAGAACACAACATTTACAACAGCCGCGCCCTTATTGCACATAGTAACATCAAACCCTTTTCGTTCCGCTTGGTAGTTCTCCTTCGGATACAAATCTTCGTCGACCCACTTCGTTGCTCCAGGATGACTGTTTCCTTCCGTAAACCCGTTACTCGTCTTTCTGGCCAACCCCTCATGGATCTCCTTCAACTTGCACGAGTCGATCCCACAGATTTCCTATGACAAAGCTTGACTTA
>JABUQX010107026.1:7500-32500 GCA_015478945.1 Trachelipus rathkii | reverse complement strand
AATTGAATTTGATAAGCAGCACAGATTTTAAGTCTGATGAAGCAAAAGGCTAATTACCCAAATCATTCGTTCTTTTTAATTACACAAAGTTATACAAGTATCCGGTATGCACAGCACACACAACAATACTGAATCTCTCGTGAAACTATAAATGAAGATCTCTGGTGGAAATTTTAACAATGTAAATCTTGGACAGATTTGTGAAAATTCCATGTAGCCTTGGTGGATTTGTGAAAACAAACTAGGAGTGGATTTAAAAATCTTCAATTTCTTAAAAGTTTACAGCTTTCTCTCACATAATTTTGCAATCATTTGAACATTCAATTCAAATAAATTCATTCATAAAAATGCATAAAATTATTCAAACACACTCAAGCTTGGTTATGCTAGAACAATCATTTAGTACATTTAAAATGAATATAATTACAAAATGATGGGTTACAGTTCTACTATGCTATATAACTTTATAATAAATTATAATAGTGAGATGGCTCGACTGGAACTGTAGTAGCTGTTAGAGTTTTAAGTTACCCTAAAAATCAATTAATTATGTGTTAATATTTATGAAAAAAAATATTTATTTCTTCTCATAGTATACCATATGAATCAGGTATGTGGTCATCTTTTAAATCTGCAAGGAGAAAAGATGATATTAAACATGGAAAAAAAATGAATAATGGTTTCAAAAGTTCTCCTTAGTGAAGAAATGAATTGTTAAATAGAAGAACCATTTCATTTTCAATTAGGTGTATGAAGATCAAGTAAGCAGAAGATACATGATTTCAAAGAACATTTGTTTAAAAAAAAAATGTTAAATTTTAATCATACTTGGAAGATGAAAGTATGATTATGACAAATGGAACATAGCAATAAGAAACATTCCTTATTGTATGAAGTCAAAACAATCGGAATAAATCAAAAAAAAAATTGACAGTGATTCCTTAAAGAAGTATGAGTAGAAAAAAAAACTTTTCATTCTTCCAATGTTGAAATTGTTAAGAACCAATTGGAGAAAAAAAAATTAAATTATCATACTTTTAAGCAACTGGAAGGATTGAAACATTGAAAATTCTACCTGAAATAAAAGAACTAGCTAATAAAACAGAGAATATGGACAATGGATTCATTTAATTTTTAGTAATCTTTTAAGACAAATATGTGAACAATGAATAAAGTAGTTATTTCAGTCTTGGATGAAGACTAAAAAGAACAATGTAGTTCAAAGTGTGAACAATTTTCAACCTTCTAAAGAAAGATCCATTGGTAGAACAATGATTTTGGTAGAAAAACAATTAAGAATTTCAATTAATGACAGAGAAGGAATTATTGAAACATTGTAAAGTTAAAAGAAAAATGGCACAGAGTCAGTAGATTCCTTTAACATTTAATACATGGAGAGAAAAAAAAATTACTGAGTGTCAACTACTTTTAATAGAATCTAGTTAAAAACGGTTGATAGTATAGTAATTAGTGTTTCCAAGGTTGTGAGAACAAAAAAATATAAAAAGTACATGTAAAATATTGTTTAAGGTGCACAGAAAATAGTGACTAGGACAAAACAATGTTTTGTGTGTATGAGACAAAAATTTAGTCATGAAACAATTAAACAATGTGTTTTGTGTGACTGTGTATTAGTCAGAAAACAATTAATAATGTGTTGAATGACTGATTCTGTTTAATAAGGAAATTCTTCAAGGCTTTGGAAAGTATGAAGCAAGGAAAAACATGTACAATGAAGCAGATTGTGTAAAAGAATATTTTTAAAACATTAGTAATACACAATTACAAACAAATATTTTGAAAAAGGTGTTTTGTAAACTAGTATATATTCTTCACATATAAAAGAATGTAAAACATAGACAAAATATTATAAAATGAGAGACACATATAAAATGAGTAATTGTTTGAAGTGGAACTGGAACACATAGTGGTACAACAGCTAAGGCTATGTGGTATGTGGTTGGTTCAAACAATGAATGAGTAATGAAACAAGACATAGAAGACATAACCCAAAGTGATACAGTTTCTTAGTGTACAATGAATGGCCATGTAATGTTGTTTCAATTACATGTATGAAATATTATTATTAACAATGTTGAAATTATGCCTTACTGCCTTAAAAATAATATACAATGTATGTTATTTGTTATATGCATTTAGGTGGGTAGTTAGGTATGTACCTGATTGACTATTAAGATTAATTGAGTTAATCAATTAAGAAAATGCACATGAATATTTATGACTCGAATTTTTAAAACTACTTTTGGGGAAAGTTAAAAATACAGAAGTCATAAATTACTATCTCAGATGGCTGAATTGAGATAGGTTGGCAGTGTCCAATATCAAGATATAAGGGAAATAAAACGTCAATTTTTAAAAGTTATGATGTCACATAAATTTCAAAAATATGTTAATAGACATTTTGGCAATAATTTTGATTGTTGTCAATAACTGATACTTCTAAGTGAAAATTGTGTGACTAAATGACAAATTTTCAACAGGAGTAGGGTAACAAAGCTATCTTTTGAATACACAAGAAGTGAAAACAAATAGAGATTTGTTTAGGACAGATATGAATAAAATTTGTGTGAATGTTACAACAAAATTTTAGACAAGGTAGTATAACAAAGCCATGCTTTGAATACACAAGGAATAAAAACAATTGTGAAATTGCCTAGGGACTGCTTGTGAGTTCAAAACCAAACTATGAAGTTTTAGTACAAAAGAAAACAAATGTAGATTTGTTTATGACACCTGTTTATGACTTATGGAAGAAAAACTATATGAAAGTTGATTACTGAAGTCATTAAATAATATACTATCTTAGATGGACTTAAGATAGATAACGGTGTCAAAATTATCCATGATATATGGAGAAAAAAATTAAAATGTCAAATTTGAAAAAGTTATGTTGCTTCATAAATTTCAAACAAAGTTGACATTTTGACAAAAATTTGGTATTTGGTACTGACAAATTTCAACACAAGTAATGTAACAAAACTAAATTCGGAATTCTGAGTACATGTGTGAGAAGAAAACAAATAAGATTTGTTTTATGACAGTCAATGAATAAAATTTGTGTGTTTTACAGAACAAAATTTTAAACAAAGTAGTGTAACAAAGTAGTTTGGGTACACTAGGAAAAAAAAACAAATATAAAACTGTTTTGAAACAACAATTTATGAGTTATGAAACAAACTATGGAGTTTGGAATGCATAGGAAGAAGGAAGGAAAAAAAAAACAATTAAAAGTTTGTTTAAAACATTATGTAAATTGTGTAAGACAAATGTAAACAAGTGAGACAATTTAATAATGGATAATTTTCAGATACTTTCATAATAATTGATTTTACCCATGAAGAAGAAATATTAAAGCTGTTGCATATTTCTAAATTGAAGTAAGTAAATCATTATGAAGATGAAACAAAACCTATATTAGGTAGATGGATAGTATTATGTCTTTGTGGCAAAGACATGGTCATAGACATAGACATATTGTCTATGTTTTGGTCAGCTCAGTTTACAATTAAATATTAATAAGGAACTATTCAATTTCACAATAGAATTCTATTTATTAATATTTTAAAACAAAAGAAAATGTCAAGTTGGCTCTTGAATGAGAGGCTTGAAAAAAAAATTATTATCTGTAGTTAAATTTTAAACTAATAGAAGAATAAGACCATTAGGGCAGTGTAGCATTTTCTGTTTTGTATACTAGAAGAAAAACAATGGGTAAGACTGAGAAACAGTCAGTACAACTGATAGTAGTACAGAATGTTGGTTCTGTGTAAATATGTAGTTTCCTATATAGAATAGTCTATATAGAAGGGATGAATTTCCTTTCTACTAGTTAATGACATAAAAACAGATCTATTTATATAGTTAGTGTTGATAGTTATTCAAACTTGAAAATATATCAATAGTACTATAAAGAGTAATATGTCAATGAAGAGGAAATTTTATGCAAAACAAAACAAGGTAGTGTATGTTCTGTAATGAATATTTAACCAAAACACAACAAGTGTTAGAAGTTCTGTATGAATGGTATATTCTGAATGAAGACTACCTGTAGGCAAGAGATATGTGTTCAGAATAAAACAGAAGTAAGGGATGTATATTCTGAATAAAAGGCTTGTAGCAAGAGAGACAATGTCATTCAGGAATCAAACACAACAGGAATACAAACAATCGAACAAATACTATAAGTCCATACTAAAATTTAAAGATCAATACGTCCAAGATATGATCAGTTCATAGGATAGAACAGGAGGTCAACTGAGACAATCAAATGCTAAACAACAGATTGAAACATGGGTAAGTAGCCATCATTACATGAATTATTGAAACTTGAACGAACGCGTATGTTATCAAAATTCAATACTCAAATACAAAAGAATGAACGCTTATGAATGACCATAGAATTCTACTCATCTGTTTATATGGAAACATGACACATGACAGTATATGGTACACAATAACACATAGAATCTCACGAACAAATATAAATGAATCAGAGACCGGCCTCATATCTTCCAACTCTTCTATCCTGATCATGCATATTACAGAAATTAGGACAATCACTGTTAAGAAGCTCTGGTGAGTGAATAATACTGCTTATGACAGAAAAAAGGTAAGAATTATTGTCTTGAGTAGACGTCAGATAGTAAGTAGATATACCCGATGTACCGGTATACTTGTTATCATGAAAGATACTTTTAGCCTAAGACAAAAAACACCCAACAGAATGTTAAGAGCATGATAAACTAAAATCACCTATAACATATACAGACCACAAGAAAAAACACAAGGGTATGGCACTGTGGCAATATATTTGGCAAGACAATGAAATTACAGCACTATCTTGTTGTTCTATAATTGCTTATGTTTTTGCAAACTGTTTTCAGTGTTACTGTTTCTGAAAAAAAGTGTTGTCAATTGATTAAAATTAGCAAAAAATTGTGTTTTGGTAAAATTTTCAAAAGCTTATGGGTTCCCTGCCCTTAAGAGAAGAACTAAGACAACAATGAACACACGCACAAATAGAATATAGCATGGCCATCTGTGAATTGGAAAAAACACGCTATCGCGACTCACCAATCTGATTATGAACATTTTGAACAAAAGGCAAAAAACAAACAATCTTGCACTTGTACAATATTGAATGTATGTTTTACTCAAAATTACCAAGTGAACATGTACATACAGTGAAGACTGTATAATAGTATTATCAATGTATGCATGGACTGATAAATGAAAAACTTATAAAAAGTTTGTACCAATGTAGTGTAACTAAATGCAAAAGTGTTCAATTTCCATACCGAAAAACTTTATGAAAAGTACCATGGTGAATGAAAATTGGAAGTTATTTTAGATTCAAAGATAAACTTGGAACAAAAACAAATAATTTGAAGAAAATTGCATAAGTTTTAAGAACTGAGAGCAATTTGGGAAAAATTATGGAAATGTGCTGTAAAAATGATCACTAAGGTGAATGAATTCTTAAATGAAGGACAAATTCTTCAAAATAAAATGAGTACTGGTGGACTCTGAATATTATAACATATGTACGTCGTTGGTATCGTCAGAATTGTTACAGGAATTATTGAACAATATGGAATGTACAAAAAAAAATATATAAGAGCATCTGTATAGATATCAGTAACAGCATCCAAGAATAAAATTAAGCTGAAAAAAAAAACATTATGGGAAAAAAATTATGTATAGGTGTGGTATAACCATCAGTTAGATAGGCATCAATTTCCACCTGTATCTGTGAAAAGGTTAATAAATCATAGAATTTATTAAATGGTTAATTAAATAATTAAATAAATAAAAATTTTAACTCAACTTATATTGTAATCAGCAATTGCTGAAGAGGCATCAGTGTCCTAAATGGTGAAAAAATGTTAGTCTGTAGGCTCGAAATTCCATGAATGAAGTACCATGTAAATGTACGGTTCGAATTTTCTTCTGAATGAGTTGAGGATGACTGACTGCTACTGATCTGTTCGTTCTGGCCATGATATTCTAGTTTGGGAATTGTTATCTAATAAAAAGATAAATTAGGGCAGTAACTAGTAAAAATTGTAATATATTATCACTCTCAGTGATAATATATGAAATTTTTTTGAATGTCCTTGTTTATTTAATATATTAAGGTATAATACATTAAGGTATGAGACACATTTAAAGGACAAAAATAGTGTCTGTGACAGTAAGTTCTGGTACGAAGTCCATAAGAGTATGATTTGCATTTTTGATGGCAAATAATATTTTCAAAGTACGTTGATATACAGGTAATTACTGTTCAAACAGGTTGACAGCTAATTGTTAGAATTTTTATTGAAACTTTCATTTTTAGTCACATGGTGTAGCAATAATTGATTGGACTATTTGGCAGCTATAATATGTCTTTAAAAAGCAATGCAGAATGACAGTTACTTGTGGGGATTAAAGAATTTTTAGGTAATGTAATTTCAATATGGTAATAAATTCCAAAATATTCTTAGGGGATCAATAACTATCCATTAAGAAGTATTTGTAGGGAATTTATATAAATGAAGCTAATATGCTAAATTAGGAAAAATAAAATATGTTTATTATTTTATTTAAGGTAAATACTTTCTTTTCTTTAAGATTATTAGCTTTGCCATAATTATGAGAAAAGGAAAATAGTTTACTGGGCGTATAAGAGTCGGAGACTTCCTCCGTACCGTCCAGTGAGAGTCTGTCTATCTCAGCCCTGACCTTTATGAACTCTCCTCAGATCCATATGTGGTCAGTGAAGAAGACAATAAACTTAATACTATAAAATTACATAAAGACTAAGTTCAATATATATATATATATATATATATATATATATATATATATATATTATATTATATATATATATATATATATATATATATATATATATATATATATATATATATAATATATATATATACTATATATATATATATATATATATATATATATATATAGTATATATATAAATATGTAGGAAAGTCTTTCCGTTTTTCTGTTAATTATAAACAACAAACAGTTATTTAATAAAACATGATGCATAGAGCATACAAAATAACTTAAGAGTATATGCATTTTAAAATTTTTGCATAGCATAGTTCAGCCATGGGAATTAGCAACAGCTGTTTTTTCCAATTTTTCAAAATGCATGGTTTTCATCACTCAAGACAAAGAAAAGTGTTTTATGTGTTTATAGAAAAAAAAATATTAATATTTTCAATTTGAAAAATTAATGGTTTATTTGGGGGGGAAAAAAAACTTTTAAGTACATACATAATTAGGACTTGTAGTAATCGTAGTATTTGTATTTTAAAACTTGTAGTAATGGTATTACTTGTAGTAATGGTATTACTTGTAGTTTAGAATTTTGTTACCAAATTATAGCAATAGTAACCAATGTTGTACTGTGGCTTTATAATGGTCTTTAAATCAAATAAATATTAATATGATAGTTACTAATAAATATCTAATATTAAAGGGAATGTGACGTAGTTTCAAAAAATATGATGAATTATTAATATTCTTAGTGATGTGATATTCTGGCATTTTGAATACATGAAAAAGAATATAATTTATGAACTTACTCTATTAAAGTACAATGGTTCAGTACCATATTTTAAATTTGATAAATTTCACTTTTATTTTTAATCGTGAAATTTTCAGTCTATAACTGTGAATATCGATAGTTTGGCCATTTAAACAATTTTCAGCAACATCAGATAGTACCAACATTTCTTCCTTGGGAGAAATGAGTATAAAAAGATAGAAAAGTTTTTTTTTCTATTCTATAAAGTATCTAAAAAGATATGAATGATCTAAAAAGATAAGAATGATCTAAAAAGATAAGAATGATCTAAAAAGATAAGAATGATCCTCATTTGATAGGAAAAAGAATTTTATATCCTTTGTGCATCTATTGTGGGTTGACAAAACTAGATTTAGTACTTCTAAAGGAATTTTAAAATGAACATTAAAATTCTTATTAGGGAAGTTTAAGACAAAACTAGATTATTTATTTAGCTCTCTACATTAGTATGATAGAAAAGGCAATAATAAGTTGGGGTCAAAACTTGACCTTTCGATTGAAGGAAGTCAATGATATTTATACAAGTAAAAGGTTGGAGTGTTGGGATCAATTTGGTATATTAACCAAGTCTGACACTCATGGAGCACCTGGTCAACGAAGAGGGAGAAGGAAAACTTTCACAAAAATGAAAATTTTCAAATTGAAGGCCTATTTTTATAGGCGAGCTATTATGTTTATAATTACGAAATTATAACTTTAATCAATGTCAAACTTTATCAAAATATAGTCTTATAATACTATATATATATATATATAATATATATATATATATATTATATATATAATATATATAATATAATATATATATAATATATATATATATATATATATATATATATATATATATATATATAATATTATATTATATATATATATATACTATTATATATGAAAAATTTCCCAGTTTGAACAAATGTAGTATGATTTTTTGATACTGATAAATATGAAAAAAGCAGGCATTCATGTAAAATAACTGTATTTTTACTGATTTTGATAACTGAAAATGAGAGAAAGGAAAAAAATATGGAATGAGATTTAAGACCTATATTTTCTATACGGACTGATATATGAGATTTAACATTTATGATTGTACTATGAAAATTACAAAAGGTATTAAATAATGAAATATTAGCGTCTTGCCAAATGACCAGAAAGCTTTCCATGATTAAGCACAGGACACTAAGATTCACACCAAATATTGTGTAAACATACACAAGACTATGTTGACCAGCGTTCCGCCATTCCAAAATGATCAACTTTATTTATGATTTACGAGATATTAGAATATTCCTAAATATTTATGGGAAGAATTTATATTCCTAAAATATTCCTTTCTGTGACTGACTTTTCATCAGCAATATAATATACAGATTTTTAAAAAATTATATTTGCAGCATTAATTAAAATTAACTAAAAGTTATGCACTCAAATTTGAGCGAAGAGTGAAAGTATTCCTCCGTCTCGACAGACAGGCTATGCACATGGAATTGAATATTCATTTAATTGAAAATTGAAAGAAAACATATATTTATCTTAACAATATATATTATATAAATATAATTTACACAATATTATATATATATAATATATATATATATATATATTAATATATATATATATATAATAAATATATATATATATATATTATATATATATATATATATATAATAATTTTTTATCATATATATAAGAAAATGTTTCCACAGACAGGAATTGGATTTCAGATATTAAATTTGTTAAAACAAATTTATAAGTATGATCTAAAAAAAAATATAATTATATAATTAAAACTGGTTATTTAATTCTCCGTTATTTCAGTCAGTATATATTTCCCTTTTACGCACACAGCTTATGTACACCTTGCAAAACACGCACATACACTAACATACAGAAGTACATGTTTGTTTGTTGTTGCGAAGGAGGGAGAGAGTGTTGAAGAATTGGATAAATAACATAGATGGAGACGAAAATATGCAATTACATAAATTAAATTAAATAACGATATATATAAAAAAAAATGGATGTTCATTTTATTTTTTTCGGAAGAAGTTTTGATCATTTATTTTGAAATGTTGACGAAGTGGCTTCTACGAGATGGTTTTATTTTTGATTTCATTATTCTGGATGTGACGATATATTTGATTAGAAGATACCATTTTTATTCTGTTTCCATGACGACGACGAAGACGATTTATTATGTTGTGAAGAATTCATTTTGATACAGCGACATTTTATGATGTTCGTATAAGAGAACGAAGATGATGACAAACAGACAAACTGTCATATTGTGATTATTGCAAGGAGGCATATTTTGCAATGTATGAAGAAAAGACAACTTTGATCATCTTTCTTTTAACAAATTGACCTTGGAATATTTGCAGTAGGTCAATGAGTTTTTAGGAATTTGTTTTTGGCATTTACTTAAATTTACTTAGACTAATAATACAAAGGTTTTTTTTTTAAAATAGGTAGATATTTTTATATTAATTGTAAAAGTATAGTTTGTTGTTCAATCTAAAATGTATTTTAGATTGAAATTGTTGACAAATAGATGGAATTACATGTAGTTTGTAGAGTCCCCGAAAAGAGGCAAGGTCGCCATTTTTCACGAGAGAAACGATGCTAAGATTAGACAAGTGATTAAGAAAATTATGTTATTTGCATTTGACAATGCGTTGTAGAAGATTCCAGATGTTCGCGTCTCAGCAGTTCCAGCTATTTACTTATATAAAGTCCTATTATATCTGTTATCTTTAGCTATAACGTTCTTTTGATAAAATTGCTTAAAAGTATGCTCTGCTTGATTTTTCAGATATATCTACCTAATGAATGTAGTTAATGATAAGAAGGAATAAAGAAAGATGATTCACAATAATAATTATTTACATTCTTTCTTATAATTTTACCTTTTATCAACATTAATGAGATGGCATTCAGCCATGAATATTTGATTACATTTTAAATATTAAAAACTACATTTAAAACCCAAATATAAAAATTTAATCCGAAGATTAAAAAGTTTTAATCCGAAGATTAAAAAGCCCTAAAATAAAACAACAAAGAAATATATATAATATAATATATATAATAATATATATATTATAATATATATATCAAATTACTTAATACCAATTGTTATAATTATAACAAGGGGGATAAGAGGAGGGATTATGAAATCACTGTAGACGGTGCTACTTTATGAAGGAATATTAGATACTTCTTGATGTACTGGTAAACAAAATTCAAAAGAGGACAGGAGCGGATTTCAATGTCTTTTTATTTACCGGTATCTGCGCTGTTGATATATTAATTTATTAGTGTCAAGTTGCGCAGGGTGTGTTACTGGGGAACATAAGAAGTAAGGGACTGAAGAATGAACAGGGGAGAAACCCTCCACATTCCAATGGGATGGTGACTGAAAACTTGATGACTCTAGGTGTCTGGTTTTTATTTATTTTATTATATTATTTATTTTAAATAATATTTAGTTATATATATATATATATATATATATATATATATATATATATATATATATATATATATATATATATATATATATATATATATATATATATATATATATATATATATATATATATATATATATATATATATATATATATATATATATATATATATATATATATATATATATATTATTGCTGACTGTCGTCGGAGAGTTATATGGCTAGTTATATATATATAGATATATATATATATATATATGGTTATGTTAAGCATATATAGCAGTAGTGATTTGTTCCTTTAAAGTGACCGTTATCTTTTTGACCTTTTTCGATAAGACTTTTTATTTCAATTTTGGAAGCTTTATGTCCAAACCTGCTTGAGAACCCAAATTTTTTTGAGAACCCAATTTTGAATTTTTTGAGAACCCAAATTTTTTTGAGAATCTCTGTTTGGGGCAACCCTTCGAAAGAGGCTGTTAGTTGGCTGCGCGAAGAATCACAAGGTAGCCATCTAATTTAGAACCCGCTTTGAGAATCAAATTTGAGAACCCGTTTCTTTGAGAACCCTGGTTTGCAACCTCTCGAAGCAGGCCAGCCAATGGCCGCGCAAGCAATCGCCGTGGCCGTGTCCCACCAGTCGCTTGAGAACCTCGCCTGAGAACCCGTGTTTGAGAACCCAGCCTTTTTGAGAACCTCACTTGAGAACCCTGGCTTGAGAAAACCCTGTGCTTTAACCAGCCTTGAGAACCCAAATTCTTGAGGACCATTTTCAGACTTACTCTACACACCACACATTACACACCCACACACACACAGGCTCACACTAGCTGGAATTCACACAATACAACAACATAGCCACACTGCTCGCACCTAGCCTTCACCTGCCCACACCGCACCTAAGTTCTCTCCACCATCCTTTCACATAGCCTGCCACCTGCCTGATTCCACCCAGCCTTCACCCAGCTCACCCACACCCAGTTCTCCACCAGCCTGCTCCACACCTACCACCTGCCTCACCCAGCCCACACCCACAGCCTGGGGCCTCCACCAGCCTCACCCAGTGCCCACACCCACCACCCAGCCACCTGCAACACCCAACACTCCAAGCGTACACCCACACTCCACGCCACCTCAGTTTTCACCTAGCGTACACTGGCAACAGATTAGACAGACTGACATTGATCGCCTCGTCTTTGCCGCCCCGCCTTTGATGCCCTCACTTTGGTCCCTTCCAAAGCTTGATACCGCCTTGCCGATGGTCGTCTTTCGATGGCTCGCTTTGCCTCGAACTTGGCGGTCAGCCTTGATGGCGTCGTCTTTTGATGGTGCGCCTTATTAGTTGGGTTCAGCTGACCTCAAAGATATTGATGCCTCCCCGCTGATGCCCTCAATCCTTGATGGCTCCCAATCAACGGGTGAAGAAGTGACAGCCCATTAGTGCGCCCATGAGTAGCTGGGACAGTGCCAGTGAGTGCCAGGTGAGTGTCATGAGTTGGCATGCCGGCTGAGTGCCAGTGAGCGCCACGCGAGCCGGCCAGCGGCAACACATAGTCAACTGAGTCACTTTTTCAGTCTTCGAGCTGAATAGCCCCAATATGGTGTCTACCCCATGTTAAAGATTACAGAATGATTGGTGTATATTGCTGCCGTTGACGCTTACCAGCGAGTTAGCAGTTTTTTTCGTACCGACTGGCAAATCTACATATTGGCTGGCTATTATATATATACATAGCAGATATGGTTATATTGGTTGCTATGCGTTGCTACGCATATATATATTATTGCTATACATATTATACAGCATATATATATTGCTGTAAGATCACGTACTCAACATCATATCAATACATGCACATTTTACAATAACACTGAGATTAATTATGATTGATTTTTGAGAACACCCGGTATCACTTTATGGTTATCTTCGTTACAGTATCACTTTACATTAAACCATAGACATTATTAATAAACCATGTCACTACATTCACACCCGCAATAACAGACGGTCATTCCTACACTTCGCCAATTCCACACTCGATATTTTTGATGCCTTCTGTTCGTTCTTGATGCCTCGTTCCTTGATGCCTTCAGCATAATGCCTCACCTTTTGATGCTGATGCTCACCTTACGTTCACCCTTGATACCAGCATTAATAAGATGCCTCCACTTAAAGCACTATCTTACGACTTCATCTTTTTGATGAAGTCGGTCTGATACGTCTATATTGATTATTCCATCTTTGATGAACACTGATGGCCATCTCTGGCCTCACACAAACAGAGTTAATGCCTTCCCTAGCCTCATGCCACCAGCGCCGTGATGTGCCTCTCCGCGTAAAGAGCAGGCTGGGCCACCTGCACTGCAGGTGGGCCTGCCAGCCGGTGCTCTGCAGGCGCATGCTGCAGCTGGGCCGCTGCCGTGGCCGCAGGCGCAAGATTTCAGTGTGGCCCCGCCCGGTCAGTGAGTGCCCGTGCAGGCGCTACATTTCCGCGCGAATGAAAATATATATATATATACCATAAGTCATCTTCATTTTTATTATACTATCAATGTAAACTATTCAAAGAATTTCTTTTCAAATATACTATGAATCATTCATTTTTATTTCATACTTAAACATTTTTATTAAAAACATTTTCGCGAACCTAAAACTGTAACTCATTACAGACCTATTATTTAACACATATTTATTAACATTATTTTTTACTTAATACTTTTTACTTAATACTTTTTAATTTATAAATTTTTAAAAATTGTATGTAAGAAGAAAAAATCCAGATGTCTGATATATAAACATTTTA
Source organism: Trachelipus rathkii (assembly GCA_015478945.1). NCBI lineage: Eukaryota > Metazoa > Arthropoda > Malacostraca > Isopoda > Trachelipodidae > Trachelipus > Trachelipus rathkii. The sequence goes on along the minus strand of JABUQX010107026.1, from coordinate 18,614 downwards.
TTTTACTAATTGTACGAAATATTTATTAAAAACATAAACTTTACATTAAGCAGTAAAACAGTAAAACAATAGAGGTGTTACCTAACACCTAAGGGACTAGTATGCTTTGTTTTACTGTTTTACTGCTTTAACTCATGTTTTACTGCTTTAACTCATATGTTTTACTGCTTTAACTCACATATTTATTAACATTACATACCTTAAAGCAGCAAATCAGTAAATCAATAGAGGTGTTACCTAACACCTAAGGTACTAGTATGCTTTTGTTTTACTGCTTTACTGCTTTAACTTTCTGCTTTACTGCTTTAACTCACATACATTACATACCTTAAAGCAGTAAATCAGTAAATCAATAGAGGTGTGACCTAACACCAAGGGGGGATTAGTATGCTTTTGTTTTACTGTTTTACTGCTTTAACTCATGTTTTACTGCTTTAACTCATATGTTTTACTGCTTTAACTCACATATTTATTAACATTACATACCTTAAATCAGCAAATCAGTAAATCAATAGAGGTGTTACCTAACACCAAGGGGGGATTAGTATGCTTTTGTTTTACTGCTTTACTGCTTTAACTTTCTGTTTTACTGCTTTAACTTTCTGCTTTACTGCTTTAACTTTCTGCTTTACTGTTTTAACTTTCTGCTTTACTGCTTTAACTTTCTGCTTTACTGCTTTAACTTTCTGCTTTACTGTTTTAACTCATATATTTATTAACATTATGTTTTTTATTTTGTTTTAATACTTTTTATTTATTATTATTTTTATTTTTATTATTATTTTTATTATTTTATTTTTATTATTATACTTAGTGTTATTTACTTCATGCCTATTGTTATTATTATTTAGAACACACACACACACACACACACACACACACACACACACATTCACTATGACACTTACATTTTACCCATAGACACTTACATTTACACTTATACATACACACATTCACTATGACACTTATACACACATTCACTATGACACTTACATATACCCATAGACACCATTTACACTTACCACACACACACACACACAGATTTACTTACACTCACAGATTTACTTACACTCACACAGATTTACTTACACTCACACACAGATTTACTTACACACACAGATTTACTTACACACACAGATTTACTTACACACACACACAGATTTACTTACACACACACACACACACACACACACTTACACATATAACGTATAATTTATTAAAACATTTTATGTTTTAATTAAACACGTACATTTATATTACTCATTCAAATATAACTAAAATTATTTCAAAGTTTCTTAAAACTTCTATAATAAATCAATCATTATCTTTGAACAAAGAATTTATTATTAACTGTTAATACTTTTTGTTTATAAATTTTATAACTATCAAGTTTTAAAATAACTTTTACTAAAATTTTATGAAATTTTATTAAAAACATATATTTTACGTACCTTAAAATCTTTAGCCATGTAATAAGTATAAAAAGAACAAAATAAGTTCTTCTCTGCTAACATAACATGTATTTTATTAAAATCTTTCTAAGTTCTTATTTAAAAATAACAATTATTCACTTACATTTATATTATTCGTTCGATGTTAACTAAAAATATTTCAAAGTTTTTTAAATAATTCGGATTTTCTTTATTATTATTATTATTATTATTATTATCTATGTACATTGACAATCCATCACGAGAAAACACAACAACCCGCACTCCTTACAGATACGAAACTGACCTCTCTCTGTAAAATTTACGATAATCCTTTTTGTAGCCCGGGGGATTTAGACCTAATTCCAGGTCAAAATATATTTCAAACTGACCTTTTTCTGTAAAATGTGGTGCAATAACTACGTTAGGCCTAAATTTAGGCTTAAATTTAGGATAAGCCTTTTTGTATCCCAGGCTGATTTAAGCCTAATACCAGGTCAAAAGGTAATTCCAGTATAGACAAGAATCGAGAATCAATGTTATTATTATTTTATAAATATATTTCAAACTGAAACATGCTGGATCGGTAAGATCCTTTAAGCAGGTAAGAAGGAAATGTTTACCTTTCTTGTGAGTGGACGGAGTAATCCTTATCTCTATATGACCTCGTATGTGATTGGTCGAGAATTATTTTATCGCTTTTTGGTTTTAGGTATGTAAAAACATGTTTTTTCATATCCTGAGCCTAAGTTTCGTTTATTTAAACTCTTAACATACATGTAAATATTTATTTAAGAAAGTAAAATAAGGATAATAAAAACTTTACTATATAATTAGAAATTTAATAATCATTATCTTACAGTAATTTATATATATATATATATAAGGCTAAAATTAAATATATACAAGAGTGTTAAATATATTTACAATGATTTTATATATAAGGTTCACATTAAATATAATACAGGAATATTATTATATATAACACTTCCACATACATTTTACACATAATGTTTATGATTATTTTATATTAAAATTCTCTAAATCTTTGCAAATATGCCAATCATTTATATCATTATCGATGATATAGTTTCGTGTCTCAGTAATACCTTCAGTTAACACATATGTAAAAAGTTCCCGCTCAGATATCATAGTATATTTACATTCGGGGTCACCTGCATAAATACTTTCTTGCCATTGTTTTCTAAGTAGATAAATGAATTTCTGTACGTCTATAGAACTTAGGAAGCGATCGATGATAGGCGTAGGATCATCGATCAGGGTTTTCTTAAATGCGTAGTATTCTTGGTATAACATGTAATGAATTACGGTTACGTAATTAGATAACATACATGTCTTCTTCATCTGCATTAACATTCGCTTACGTACCTCTAACATGTATTTCAGCTGCGTTAGGCCTGAAATGTAGAATCCAAATGATGTAGGTTCAAATACGGTTGTTTCATTATTTCTCTCCCATAATCTGACTTCCAAACTGATTATGTTTTGATGTTTATAAAATGCTAGAGTAAGTTGCTTATCGCTGGTTTCTTCGCACAGGCTAATAACTGTTTCGGTCCAGTTTAAAGCTGAGCTTGATTTAAAGTATTCTGTAAGCCACTCTTCAGTGTGATTACATATACAAAGTAATTCATCTGGACTCACGAAAATACGCTTGGTATTATAACAGGGTGATCGGGTAGCACACTTGAAAAATTCAAATCCATCGGGTTTTCTTTTATATAAGAATGAAACCCTACTTCCTGGGATCTTGATTTCCCACTGGACAATGTCCTGTATTGCGGTATACATGTTAAGATGATTCATGATATACACTTAGTGAAAATAGAGTACTTTTATTACAAATCAGAGAACTTGTGCACCGCTTAACAGCCAAAACGAATATGATTTTAAAATGAGTTTGGGTCTAAAACACGCATCCTCAAATATAATTTTCATCCAATCAGAGGTAAGGTTCAGGATATGAAAAAACATGTTTTTACATACGTAAAACCAAAAAAGCGATAAAATAATTCTCGACCAATCACATACGAGGTCATATAGAGATAAGGATTACTCCGTCCACTCACAAGAAAGGTAAACATTTCCTTCTTACCTGCTTAAAGGATCTTACCGATCCAGCATGTTTCAGTTTGAAATATATTTATAAAATAATAATAACATTGATTCTCGATTCTTGTCTATACTGGAATTACCTTTTGACCTGGTATTAGGCTTAAATCAGCCTGGGATACAAAAAGGCTTATCCTAAATTTAAGCCTAAATTTAGGCCTAACGTAGTTATTGCACCACATTTTACAGAAAAAGGTCAGTTTGAAATATATTTTGACCTGGAATTAGGTCTAAATTATCCTAATTTTAGGCCTAAAGTAGTTATTTCAACACATTTTACAGAGAGAGGTCAGTTTCGTATCTGTAAGGAGTGCGGGTTGTTGTGTTTTCTCGTGATGGATTGTCAATGTACATAGATAATAATAATAATAATAATAATAATAATAATAAAGAAAATCCGAATTATTTAAAAAACTTTGAAATATTTTTAGTTAACATCGAACGAATAATATAAATGTAAGTGAATAATTGTTATTTTTAAATAAGAACTTAGAAAGATTTTAATAAAATACATGTTATGTTAGCAGAGAAGAACTTATTTTGTTCTTTTTATACTTATTACATGGCTAAAGATTTTAAGGTACGTAAAATATATGTTTTTAATAAAATTTCATAAAATTTTAGTAAAAGTTATTTTAAAACTTGATAGTTATAAAATTTATAAACAAAAAGTATTAACAGTTAATAATAAATTCTTTGTTCAAAGATAATGATTGATTTATTATAGAAGTTTTAAGAAACTTTGAAATAATTTTAGTTATATTTGAATGAGTAATATAAATGTACGTGTTTAATTAAAACATAAAATGTTTTAATAAATTATACGTTATATGTGTAAGTGAGTGTGCGTGTGTGTGTGTGTGTGTGTGTGTGTGTGTAAGTAAATCTGTGTGTGTGTAAGTAAATCTGTGTGTGTAAGTAAATCTGTGTGTGTAATCTGAGTGAGTGTAAGTAAATCTGTGAGTGTGCAAACTGTGTGTGTGTGTGTGTGTGGTAAATGTAAGTGTCTATGGGTAAATGTAAGTGTCATAGTGAATGTGTGTATAAGTGTCATAGTGAATGGGTGTATAAGTGTAAGTGTAAATGTAAGTGTCTATGGGTAAATGTAAGTGTCATAGTGAATGTGTGTGTGTGTGTGTGTGTGTGTGTGTGTGTGTGTGTGTGTGTGTGTGTGTGTGTGTGTGTATGTGTGTTCTAAATAATAATAACAATAGGCATGAAGTAAATAACACTAAGTATAATAATAAAAATAAAATAATAAAAATAATAATAAAAATAAAAATAATAATAAATAAAAAGTATTAAAACAAAATAAAAAAACATAATGTTAATAAATATGAGTTAAAACAAAGCAGAAAGTTATAGCAGTAAAGCAGAAAGTTAAAGCAGTAAAGAAAGTTAAAAACAGTAAAGCAGAAAGTTAGCAGTAAAGCAGAAAGTTAAAGCAGTAAAACAGAAAGTTAAAGCAAAGCAGTAAACAAAAGCATACTAATCCCCCCTTGGTGTTAGGTAACACCTCTATTGATTTACTGATTTGCTGATTTAAGGTATGTAATGTTAATAAATATGTGAGTTAAAGCAGTAAAACATATGAGTTAAAGCAGTAAAACATGAGTTAAAGCAGTAAAACAGTAAAACAAAAGCATACTATCCCCTTGTTGCTATGTAACACCTCTATTGATTTACTGATTTACTGCTTTAAGGTATGTAATGTATGTGAGTTAAAGCAGTAAAGCAGAAAGTTAAAGCAGTAAAGCAGTAAAACAAAAGCATACTAATCCCCCCTTGGTGTTAGGTCACACCTCTATTGATTTACTGATTTACTGCTTTAAGGTATGTAATGTATGTGAGTTAAAGCAGTAAAGCAGAAAGTTAAAGCAGTAAAGCAGTAAAACAAAAGCATACTAGTCCCTTAGGTGTTAGGTAACACCTCTATTGATTTACTGATTTGCTGCTTTAAGGTATGTAATGTTAATAAATATGTGAGTTAAAGCAGTAAAACATATGAGTTAAAGCAGTAAAGCAGAAGTTAAAGCAGTAAAGCAGTAAAACAAAAGCATACTAATCCCTTAGGTGTTAGGTAACACCTCTATTGATTTACTGATTTACTGCTTTAAGGTATGTAAAGTTTATGTTTTTAATAAAATTTCGTACAATTGTAGTAAAATAAACTGATTATATATCAGACACTCTGGATTTTTTCTTCTTACATGCAATTTTTAAAAATTTATAAATTAAAAAGTATTAAGTAAAAAGTATTAAGTAAAAATAATGTTAATAAATATATGTGTTAAATAATAGGTCTGTAATGAGTTACAGTTTTAGGTTCGCGAAAATGTTTTTAATAAAAATGTTTAAGTATGAAATAAAAATGAATGATTCATAGTATATTTGAAAAGAAATTCTTTGAAATGTTTAAGTATGAAATAAAAATGAATGATTTATAGTATATATATATTTTTCATTCGCGCGGAAATATGGCGCCTGCGGGCGCTCGCGGCGGGCGGGTACGCGGAAATATTGCGCCTGCGGGCGCACGCGGCGGGCGGGAACGCGGAAATATTGCGCCTGCGGGCGCTCGCGGCGGGCGGGAACGCGGCGGGTCGCACCTGCGGGTGCGGGGTTGGCTGTCTTTGCGCGGAGGGCGCATGCGGCGCCCTGGTGGTTAGCTTATGAACTAGGGAAGGCATTAATATTAACTCTGTTCTTTAATGTAGGGTAGAGATGAGCTATCAAAGATGATTTCATCAAAGATGAATCATCAATATAGATGGTATCAAAGATGACGTCATCAAAGATGAGTCATCAAAGATGAACCTTCAAAGTGGAGGCATCAATGCTGAGGCATTAATGCTGAGGCATCAAAGTTGAGGCATCAAAGTTGAGGCATCAGCATCAAAGTTGAGGCATTAATGCTGAGGCATCAAAGTTGAGGCATCAAAGTTGAGGCATCAAAATATCGAGTGTGGGAGTGTAAGTGTAAGTGTATCTGTGTGCGGGTGTGAATGTAAGTGTATGGTTTAATGTAAGTGTCTGGTTTAATGTAAAGCACCATGGCAAGCTATAAGTGTCCCAGTATTTATAAGGTCATAGTGTGTGTATAGGTGTTATAGTGTATGTGTGTAGGTGTGTGTGCAAGAAAATAATATATATATATATATATATATATATATATATATATATATATATATATATATATATATATATATATATATATATATATATATATATATATATATATATATGTAGATATAAAAACATAAGTGGTGTTACTAACTCATAGTAGGAAGCATCCTAGGCACTTGGTAATATACACCAATCGAATCCTCATACCTTATAACATAGGGGTAGACACCCATATTAGGGCTATTCGGGGCTCAGGGGAGGCTAGAAAAGGCTTGAAAAAAGTGGCACTCAGTTGGCACTATGTGGCACTCACTTGGCACTATGTGGCACTCACTTGGCACTCATTGGCACTCACTTGGCACTCATTGGCACTCATTGGCACTCACTTGGCACTCACCTGGCACTCACCTGGCACTCATCTAATACTCATAGAACACTAATAGAACATCACTAGATACTCCTTACGTTGATTGGGAGCCATCAAAGTTGAGGCATCAAAGTTGGGGGCATCAATAATGCTGAGTCATCAAAGCTGAACCAACAATATAGGTACCATCAAAGATGACACCATCAAAGTTGAGCCATAAAAGTTGAGCCATAAAAGTTGAGCCATCAAAGTTGAGCCATCAACAAAGGTGAGGCATCAAAGCTGGAGGATTAAAGTTGAGGCATCAAAGTTGGGGCATCAAAGTTGAGGCATCAAAGCTGAGGCATCAAAATATCGAGTGTGTAGATGTAGTTGTAGGTGTACGCTAGGTGAAGGCTGGGTGGAGTCTAGGTGTAGGTGTACGCTAGGTGTAGGTGTACGCTAGGTGAAGGCTGGGTGGAGTCTAGGTGTAGGTGTAGGCTAGGTGAAGGCTGGGTGGAGGCTAGGTGTAGGTGTAGGCTAGGTGAAGGCTGGGTGGAGGCTAGGTGTAGGCTAGGTGAAGGCTGGGTGGAGGCTAGGTGTAGGTGTAGGCTAGGTGAAGGCTGGGTGGAATCTAGGTGTAGGTGTAGGCTATGTGAAGGATGGGTGGAGGCTAGGTGTAGGTGTAGGCTAGGTGAAGGCTAGGTGCAGGCTGGGTGTAGGCTATGTGTAGGCTAGTGTGTGTGTGTGTGTGTGTGTGTGTGTGTGTGTGTGTGTGTGTGGGTGTGTGTGGGTGTGTAAGTAAATCTGAAAAAATTTGGGTTCTCAAAAAATTTGGGTTCTCAAAAAATAGGGTTCTCAAAAATAGGGTTCTCAAAAAATAGGGTTCTCAAAAAAATTTGGGTTCTCAAAAAATTTGGGTTCTCAAAAAATTTGGGAGCTCTCAAAAATTTAAGTCTCAAAAATTGGTGGGACATGTACAATGGTTGCTTACGCAACCGTTTAGACAACCCTTCTTCGAAGGGTTGCAAAAAATTAGGGTTGCCAAAAAATTAGGGTTCCCAAAAAATTCGGGTTCACAAATTTGGGTTCTCAAAAAAATTTGGGTGGGACACGTACAACGGTTGCTTACGCAACCGTTTAGCGCGCCCTCGAAGGGTTGCCAAAAATTAGGGTTCTCAAAAAAATTTGGTAGGTTCTCAAAAAATTTGGGTTCTCAAAAAATTTGGGTTCTCAAAAATTTGCTCAAAAATTTGTCTCAAAGGTCAAAGCCCAAAAATTTGGGCTCAAAAGGTCGTGGTCAGAAAAAGGTCAAAAAGGTCAGTGGTCACTGGGTCCGAACTCCCCTACTACTTGAGAGTATATATATATATATATCATATTATATATATATTATTATATTATTATTATATATATATGTTATTATTATAGTATATATATATATATGATATTATTATTATATATATATAGATATAAGATATATTATACATATATTATTATTATTATTATATTATTATTATATTATTACATATTACATATTATATTATTATTATATATATTATTATTATTACATATATATATATAAAGGTATATATATAAGATTTATATATATATATATCGATTTGGATTTATAAGCTCGTTATTTATTATTATTATTATTATTATTATTATTATTATTATTATTATTATTATTATTATTATATTATTATTAGTTATTATTATTATTATTATTATTACATATTATTATTATTATATTATTTATTATTATTATTACATATATATTATTATTATATTATTATAATATAGTAATATTCATATTATTATATATTATTATACATATATATATATTATTATTATTATATATTATACATATATATATATAGTATATATATATATATATATATATATATATATATTAGTGTTATTATATATATATATATATATATATATATATATATATATATATATATATATATATATATATATATATATATATATATATATATAGTTATAGAGAAGATGTTAGAATACGGCAAGAGTTTTTATGTTGCGTTTATTGATCTGCAAAAGGCTTTTGATTCTGTACCGAGGGAGAGACTATGGAGAGTCATGGAAGAAAATTATGGAGTGAGTGGAAGATTGAAGAAAGCAATAATGAGTATGTACGAAAAATGTAGTTGTAACATCAGAACGGAGAGTGAAAATGATATATGGTTCGAAGTAAAAACAGGAGTTAAACAAGGGAGTGTATTATCGCCTATATTGTTCATATTATATTTAGATGTAGTAATAAGTAAAGTGAAGGAGAGATTGGGAGTCTTTGATGGGGATATAATGGCGTATGCGGACGATCTAGCATGTTGGAGTGAAGAGGATGAGAAGATACGGGAGGTGGTGAGGCTGTTTGCGGAAGAGTTGGAGGAGGCAGGGATGAAGATGAATGTACATAAAACAGAGATATTAATGGTAACGGGAGGAAACGACGAAGGTATGAGGATGATGGTAGGAGGGGAGGAGGTGAAGGCGGTGGATTCCTGCGTTTATCTAGGTGGATGTTTTAACAGAGAGGGAGGATGTGGAGGAGAGATTACTAGAAGAATGGAAAAATATGGACAAGCTATGAGAGCATTGTACCCATTGATGAAGGACGGAAACGTTGGAATAGATGTTAAAAAGGTAATCTTCGAAAGTATACTGACCCCGACGCTGCTGTACGGAGCCGAAACGTGGACTACTACGAGAAGAGAGGAGAGCAGAATACAAGCGGCGGAAATGAGAGCTCTGAGAACAATGACTGGAAGAAGCAGAAGAGACAGAATAAGGAACGAAGTAATCAGAGAAACTGTAGGAGTGAAGAAGATTATACTGAAGATGGATGTGGGAAGATTGAGATGGTGGGGGCATCTGGAGAGGATGCCGAAAAGAAGATGGGAGTGGACACCGGAAGGAAGAAGACCGAGGGGTAGACCGAAGAAGAGATGGACCGAATCGGTGGAGGATTCTCTAAAAAGATGCCAGCTGCAGACAATGAGATGGTTGAAGAGAAGAGGAGTGGTCCAGGAAAGCAGATGTCTGGAGGAAGACCTGCGCGTGACCGGACAGGATGAAAATCCTCTCTTGGGAGAGTGAAGTAAGAAGTGGTATATATATATATATATATATATATATATATATATATATAGTTATAGTTATTATATATTATATATATTATTAATTTGTAAGAAGTTTATATTATATTAGTTATAATATATATATATATATATATATATATATATATATATATATATATATATATATATATATATATATATATATATATATATATATATATATATATATATATATTTAAAAAATTATATATATATATATATATATCTTATATATATCATAATATATATATATATAAGTTTGTAAGGTTATAAACTTGAGGAGGGGAGAAGTGTTACGAAATGAACCAACTAGGAAAGAAAAGTTTAACTTAGATTCAAAATTTGGGAATGAGGCATTATTATTGGAACCAGCACACAGAAAGGAGCGAAACTATCAGTATAAATTAGGAAAAGGAAGAAGTCAGGTAAAGATTACCAAGTGAGGAATAGATTAAAGGAGTAATTAGAAACCTGTATTAAACGGGGATGAGTTCGGGACGTAATACTAGAAGTGAGAAGTATTCGATGTCACAGGAAAAATCAATGTTTACAAATCAGTGAGAAGTATTCACTGCCACAGGAAAAATCAATGTTTGCAAATCAGTGAGAAGTATTCTCTACTATGGGAAAAATCCTGTTCCTGGGAAATAGTATTTAAGAAACAGGATTCAAATCGAGGATTTTGTGTTCAACAGGAAACCAATCGGATATGTGCCGTATTGCTGACAGGGTGTCAGGTCAAAGAGGTTCGAGGTTGAGCACAGGTCTTTTCGGGGGAATCATTTAAAACAGAGGAACAGTAAACATTTGCGAAAGGAGTTTGAATTAAGGAATAAGTATTTATAAGGTTATGTTGGGTTATTGCCTGAAATAAGGAATCGAGGTAAATTAGTTAAGCTTTTTAAAATTACTTGTTTATTTTAAAAGATT
>JABUQX010107025.1:7500-10000 GCA_015478945.1 Trachelipus rathkii | reverse complement strand
TGTAATTTGACATGCATTTATACTCCCTTTGCATGAATAGTGCAGTGTCCGTGAGACCAGGAAATATTATAGTAATAATGCTTAGAAATTTTCATAATAATATTTTTATCAATCATAATAATAATAATAATAATAATACACACACACACACACACACACATACACCCACACACACACACATGAAGATAACGAAAATAACAATAATGCAATAATTATAATAATACAAACACATGGTTGATATTACATATTTATTCATAATAATAATAATAATAATAATAATAATAATAATAATAATAATAATAATAATAATAATAATAATAATAATAATAATAATAAATCAAACCAAATCAAAAATACTTTATTCTCACTAAATAATACATTGTTGTGCTTACAGAATTAAATATAATAATAATAAATAGAAGATAAAAGGGCTACTAGGGGGACGTTTTCGTCCATTGAGCCCAAAATAATAGTAATAATAATAACATAATAATAATAATAATAATAATAATAATAATAATAATAATAATAATAATAATAATAATAATAATAATAATAATAATAATAATAATAATAATAATAATAATAATAATATTATTATAATTATTATTATTATTATTATTATTATTATTATTATTATTATTATTATTATTATTATTATTATTATTATTATTATTATTATTATTATTATTATTATTATTATTATTATTATTATTATTATTATTATTATTATTATAATTATCTGATTAGCTTAGCCAATACTCCACAATAGACAAAGCGATGTAATAGCCAAACTTTTCCGGAAGAAAAATCATATCCACTTCTCAGAAAGTCCGACGCTCTTACCTTTGAACCTCCAGGATGGCTGTAAGCCCCCTACTTTAGAGTTTTTCGGACTTATGGACACCCTTTCTGAGAAGTGGACTTGATTTTTCTTCTGGAGAAGTTTAGATGAAGTATTTTCTGTTGTGTCTTTTTTTAGTACTTTTTTGACACATTTGTGAAGTTACTTTATATGTTAAATTTTAAATTTTTTGGCTTTTACATCGTTTTATTATATTGTGGAACTATTAACAAAATATTCATCATAGCCGTTCCCACAAATTAATTTCATTTCTGCCTGAAGATGCCTCGAGTTCGGAGGCGAAATATTGCAACAATATACAAGTCTTCAACAAAGCTCTTAAGTCCTGAAGAAATGATCTCGACAGGAATAGTTTTCTTCTTAGCTTTCAAAGGAAAGAGAATCCGACGAAGCGACTCTGAGAGGAAAGTCCGACGCTCTTACCTTTGAACCTCCAGGATGGCTGTAAGCCCCCTACTTTAGAGTTTTTCGGACTTATGGACACCCTTTCTGAGAAGTGGACATGATTTTTCTTCTGGAGAAGTTTAGATGAAGTATTTTCTGTTGTGTCTTTTTATAGAACTTTTTTGACACATTTGTGAAGTTACTTTATATATTATTATTATTATTATTATTATTATTATTATTATTATTATTATTATTATTATTATTATTATTATTGTTATTATTATTATTATTATTATTATTATTATTATTATTATTATTATTATTATTATTATTATTATTATTATTATTATTATTATTATTATTATTATTATTATTATTATTATTATTATTATTTATTTTTATTATTATTTTTATTTATAATTTTAATTATTAATCTGATTATTATTTTTATTATTATTTTTATTAATAATAATAATAATACACACACACACACACACACACACAATATAATATTATTAATATTATTAATATTAATAATAATAATAATAATAATACAATAATAATACACATTTTCCATTTTAGGCTTAAGATAATAGATTTACTCCAACACTCAAAATCCATTATTATTATTATTATTATTATTATTATTATTATTATTATTATTATTATTATTATTATTATTATTATTATTATTATTATTATTATTATTATTATTATTATTATTATTATTATTATTATTTTTTTATTATTAATTTTTTAGTTGACATTATTTATTTTTTCTTTCTCTGCTATGTGAAAACTTATCTTACTAATCACTATTAATATATAATATATTGATTGATCAAATACTCCCTTACAATAATATCTGAAATTCTGCAAAATAATAGTTTTACTCCAACACTCAAAATCCATTATTATTTATCGTCACATTTTGTTCAAACATTTTTACTAATCTCTCTCTCATAAATAAGTATAACAATAACGACAAAAGAAATTGGGAAAAAATGACAGAAATATCCTTACAATGAAAAAAATCTATTTCTATTAGGTATCATATCAGCTTTAAATTGAAGAAAATTATCTGAAAAACGGAGTCTAAATAGAGTTAATTTATTGGAAAAGACTTCGGCCAAGTAAATAAGAGCATTAAATTATTAGATTTGTTGAAAGAAAAAAAAAGAATATAAAAGGGGGAAAAAGATCTTTAAATGCTGCATTTAGAGCTTCAAGAGGGCGATAAGAAGGAAA
>JABUQX010107024.1:0-20000 GCA_015478945.1 Trachelipus rathkii | reverse complement strand
ATTATAATTATAATTATAATTATAATATAATAATAATAATAATAATTAATAATATAATAATAATAATAATAATAATAATAATAATAATAATAATAATAATAATAATAATATAATAATTCACATCTGAAGTGTATCTGCTTAATTATAACTCATACATACTAATATATAAGAATTCAATTTTTAAACCTTCATATGTAGAGCTTTTAAATTTTGTTTGGATTGGAAATCGATTGATGTTATAGTTAAAAGAATCAAACAGAACCCGAGCAACTGTAATCACTCGTTAAATTTAAAAAAATAATAATAAGAAAAAAAAAATGACAGGACAATACCAACAATAACTGAAATGTTTAATTTTTATTTTTAAATGTCAAACGAGAAAAAACTTCGATAAATAAAAATAACATTTACGCGGCAATATTAAAACCCACGTCTACACAACTGCTAGTAATACATTGAGGCTAAACGAGGCATGTTTTCTTCTCGAACATAAACTAAACCTTGATATCATATTTTTTGCTTGTCGACACCATATTTATGAAATTGTATTGCAGGGAGTTTTCAGTAAAGTACAACTTTCACCCACTAAAGGGACAGAGATCTCTTTATTTAAAAAATTTCACAAAACCTGGAACAATATTAATAACAAGGCACAATATTTGATATGAAATTGGAGGCATATACAGAGGAAAGAATAGCATTAAAAGATGATGTAAATGAGATCTTACAGTATGCCCAAAAGAAAATTAAAGATGATCAACCTCGTCATGATTATCAAGAAATTTTGGAACTAGCAACAATTTTTCTAGGTCCATCGCGCGGAATACATTTCCGGCAAACAGGAACATATCACTTAGGAAGATGGATTGGAAAAGGAATATATTACTTAAAAATTATATATCTATTTAGAAAACAGTTTAAATTAAACACCACGAGGAGAGAAAAAAACACTAAAAACGAATATGTTGCTGCTTATAATTAAATGTTATGCGAAATCATGGTTTTTCCACTACAAATGCAATCGAAGCTCCCATGAATAACATTCATTTTCTTAAAAATCTTTTTGAATACAAAAACCACAATAAATCTATTCCTGAAGAAGCAGTTTCTAAAATTATTAGTCATTTATGGTATTTAAGTGAGGAATGTGCAGCCTTTTCCATATATGATGAAAGAATAAACGATGACATGAAAGAAAGATGGCCCAGCATATTAATAAAACAAACGCATACATCACAACTATTGAAAAACCCACCATCGAACATCAAGTCGAAGAAAAAAAAGAAATAACTCTTATCAAAGATGATTTGAAATATTCATAAATAAAAATTTTCCTTAGATTTACTATCATCAGGTCACCGAATATATTTATCAGGTTTGGTCTTTTTCAAGAATTCCTACAATTGATCCTGCTGTTGAAAAACAAGAAAGTTACAGAAAAGAAGAGAAGTTGTAGCTTCATTAAGGATGGTAAACAACACAGTAGAAAGAGTAAATTAAATGGAAGAATTTAACGGCAAAGTTTACCATAAACAGTAGAAAAAAACAATTTCTTTTACAAGTAAACTAGTTAACTATATTTATAAAATCTATCATCGTGTAATTTTGTAAATAACATATCTATATATTTCATATAGTTTTTATATGTTTTTAAAAAATTCGAGATTTTAAAATATAATGCTTTTGTATTTGGAACCTAAATATGTATTGTAAATTCAATCTTTTATCTTTTTATTCAAGGTTTGGACCAGAGACTATCGAAACACATACGCCGGGGCTATACTCGTTATAACTTAAAATCGAAAAAATAATAGGATTTCTTATCTCCAGATTATATGTAGCGTATACGAATGCACATTCAATTACTATATTCCAAAAATTATTAACATTATTAACATATATATATATATATGATACAAAGCCCAACTTCACGCCTCGTGTGTACCCTGTACATCGAAAACGGAGCCCTGGCTAGGCAGGACAGCCCAGAAGCCTCGCTGCCGAAAATAACCTGCTCAAGGAACACAATATGTTGCCTCTCGGAATAGGAGATTCAAGAACGACGAAACAGGCTGATCATGGACACTGAAAAGTAAGTACCTCTAAATAGAATGGCCTCAATAAATGTAGTACGTTGAGAGATTAAGAGAGGAGACATGAGATTAATGAAGGAGAAAAATTTGGACTACTGTTTGGGGTTGTGTTGAGACTAGAATGAGGGTTGAAGGTATCAGGAGACACATGAGGACTATTCCTGATGTACAAGAGAAAACCACGGGAGAAGAGACATAGAGTCGCAATGAGAGTAAAACCAGCCGGTGCAAAACGTAATAGAAACAGTATTTGATGAATACAAGGATGATGGCTGACCAATAAGTGAGGAGAAACTGAGTATATCCAAACATACCTGCCCACGCGAAGACGACCCGCGAGGATAAAGAAAGATTTTAACGAGAAATACAAAGGTTGCTAGATGCAGGTGAGAGGGAACTCAAGATGAATGGAAACCTGAACTCGCTTTGGGAACGAGCAAATAGCGGTGAGAGGAGAGAGTGATTGGATTGAGAAAAACACAGAGGAGAACAACTAATAAAATTTCGCTTATGAAGAAACGTTTAGTCATAATGAACACTGGTTCAAGATGAGGAAAACAAGAAGTGGACTTGGTAGTAGGAAATACGGAAGATGGAAGATACAAGAAAAAAACAATATAGATTTATTACTAACTAATGAAAGAAAAATATTCACAAATGTAAAAGCACTCCCGAGTGTTTTCTTTGGACTCAGACCACAGAATGGTCATAGGAATAATGAAATGGAAGGAAAGGAAGAAAGAAACCAAAGATGTTTACGAAGGAAAGATACAAAACAGAAAAACTGAATGATAGATTGATAAGACGAGAGCATTTGATGAAGCTTTCAAAAGAGAGAGAGAACGGGAAGATAATAAACAGGAGAAGCGGTGGATGAAAAGTAAATGATATTAAGCTGAAAACAATGGCACAGTACGGCAAGAATTAGTATTTGAATAAATAAAGTGGAAATGTCGAAGAAGAAAAAGAACGGGATGGTCTGTAATGGCGAAGTAAAAGACAGCCATACACAAAATAAAAATAGTATCCGGCCCAAGAAAAATTTCGGAATACTGATGGACGAATAAGAATAATTAAAGCTAGACAATGGCAGAACAAATAAAAAAATGAGCAATGCGAACAGGAGATATTGGACGAAACCTAAAAAATGTAAGGGAAACCAGAAATTTATAATATGCTTAAGAAAAGGAACCAGAACCACGTTATAATAATGAATAAAAGACTGGTGAGCGTCATTGATTGATCGAGGGGATGGAGAGTGTGGAAAAGAATATTTCGAATTGTTGAACCTTGCAGATTTGAATGGGAAGAATGGGATGGAGGTGTGGAACGGAGAGAAAGACTTGGAGAAGATGGAAGATGTAGAAATGGAAAAGGTCAGAGCAGCGATCAAGACGCTAAAGAGGGTTGAAGACCCTGGAACTGATGAGCTGAGTGCGGAGCTGTATAAGACAGGAGAGGGAGTTTAAATATGGATTCGCAAACTGTTAAATGAAATGTGGCTCAGAGAGAGTGTACCTTTGGAGTGGGGAGAAGCAATAATATTCATATATATATAAGAAGAGAGATCGAAGAATTTGATAATCATAGAGGAGTAACCCTGCTAAATGTGGCCATTAAAATCTATGAAAGAGTGTTAGAGAGGAGGCTGAGAAACAAAATTGATAAATAACATAGGAGACTCACAGTTGGTTTCAGACCGGAACATTACAACAGACAATAATAATTAATAAAACCTAATAGAAAAAACAATAGAATAGAACAGGAGGGCAAATGTGCCATTTAGAGACCTGGAAAAAGCTTGTGAAAGATAGAGTAAACGGAGAAAAGCTGTGGAAAATCATGGAAAAGCCGGAATACGGGATACAAAAAGGAATCTTTATCCGAGTAGTAAAAAGTATATATCAAGAGTCTTGAAATATCGTAAGAGCAGATCAAAGAAGAGAGAGATGGTTTGAGGTAAACAGTAGTAGGAATCACAAATCCCAATTAATCGGCATAACCGGTGCCGGTGCACCGGTCAGCGTCTTTCGTGAGTGATATTTGGGGTCTACTCCCCGCGGGCTATCTTTTGGTGTACATTTCATGTACGCCGTTTTACCCCTCCCCCCTGGAAGCTATATTTCCATGTAGGTTCGTGAGGCATATACACACACACACACACACACACACACACACACACACACACACACACACACAAGCTACTAACCCATGTGCGCGGCGTAGCCGCGCACATTGCTTACTAACCCTAACCGTGCACATGAGCTACTTACTTACATGAGCTACTTACTTACATGAGCTACTTACTTACACGAGCTACTTACTTTCACGGTGACGTCATCGCTGTTAAGTTAACATCTTGAAGTGTATTAAAGTACACTTGAGAAAGTGGATTAAGTACCCGACTTAATAGTTTCCGGGTTCCGCGCATTTCCGGGTGTCCCCTTGCGGGGGGACCGCGCCCGTCGGTTGTTGGTTGCCTCATCCACCGCGCGACTGCCTAGCTCGCTCTCGCTCGAATACTCTGACGTGTGACGTACCGCACACTCTGTGTGTCGTCACCACGCCTGTTGACGTTCGCCACATTTTAAAATTATCATATCTCTAACACGATTCATTGCCTCTCGCACCGAGATACGCTCTCTATCGCCGATGACGACTTCGATCTTAGAGCCACTGTGCCTAAGCTCAGTGAGCAGATATAGGATTTTATTTTGTAGTCATTCTTCAGAGGGAGGTCGCATGATAATAATAATAATGTATGAAGATATATGAGAGCGGGTTTCGCGTGAATAATAATATATTAATAATAATAAATAATAATAATAATAAGAATAATAATAATAATCAATAATAATAAATAAATAATAATAATTAATAATAATAATAATAATAATAATATAATATTTATTAATATATATATAATATATATATATATATATTAATATATATAATATATATTTATATAATATAATATAATAATATATATATATATTATATCATATATATATATTATATATATATAATATTTATAAAATATATATATATTATTATATATATATTATACTATATAGGAAGAAGATACCTGTGCGAAGTCAGCACATTGTAAAATTTAAACCGACCCTGATACTTAAAATTGAATTTTGAGGTTGAGACTATTTTACGCGTTCTAATAATAAATAATAATAAATATATATATACTATATAATATATATATATATATATATACTATAATATATATATATATTTATTTATATAAATATATATATATATATATATATATATAAATATATATTATATATATATATATTGGGTCAGGCTTATCTCCAAATTCAGACGCATGCGCAAAGCAGAATTACTGAAAAAGTTTGATATTATATGCTATATATATATATATATTAATATATATATATAATATATAATATATTATATATATATATATATATATATATATATATATATATATATATATATATATATATATAATAGTATATATTATATATTATATATTATATATGATTATATGTTTAACATTTGAATTGCTACTATATACTTCTGGTTTAGACCAATAAATTTTGCTCGGGTTGGTAATCATTATTTGATGTTAAAAGAATTAAACGGAAACCTAATAATCTGAACTACCCTTTAAATTTATAAACAAACTCTATAAAATAACAACGGAGAATACGAACAAATACTCTCTGAAAGCATTTACCTATAATTTAAAAATTTCAAAAACGCCAAAGTAACGTGTCGATAGAGGAAAAATTCTATACGTTAAAAATTATCATATCGGGGATACGATTGAGTGTCTGTCGGGACTGAGATACGAGCCAGCGTCCATTGTGCTAACGAACCATTACATGAGATTGGATTTGATTTTGAAGTATTTTTTTCGCATCTAATAAGGGTAGTACATACAGAAAACGGAGGAGAAGGGACAGAAACTGAGGAAGGGAAGGGAAGGGGAATGGGAAAAATAAATAATAATAATAATAAGAATAATAATAAATAATAATAATAATAATAATAATAATTAATAATTAATAAAATAATAATAATAATAAACATATCAATATTATATTATATAATATAATATATATAATATATATATATATAAATATATATATATTTATATATAATATACATATATATATATATTATATATATATATATATATTAGTATATACTATTATATATACATATATATATATATATATATAGTTTAACATTTGATATTTCATTAAATTATTCTTTTAATCAATAAACTTTGATCAGGTATCTTATCATTATTTGATGTTAAAAGAATTAAACAGAACCTAATAATCTGTAACCACCCTTTAAATTATAAACAAACTCTATAGAAAATAAAAAACGGGAGAATACGAACAATAATCTCTGAAACATTAACCTATAAATTTAAATTTCAAACGTTCCAAAAGACTTCATAGAGAAAGAATTCGAGTAAACGATTGAGTTGTCTTTGACGAGAACTAGCCAATTCCCAGTGGCTAACGAATATTACGTGATCAATTGTTGTGAATGGTTCTGTCGCTCTATAATAGATAATAATAATAATAATAATAATAAATAATAATAATAATAACAATAAAACAATTAATGTTACTTTATCAAATGTAGTATTAAAAATCCGCAGAATTTATACTCTTAAATTTTTTATTAAACCATGAGATAAAAAAGTAATTTTTTGATTCAATTTTTGCCAAATTTTACAAAAAACAAAAAAAACTCAATATTAATCGAGTTTTCTTATTAAAAATAATGTTTATAAAATAAGAAATATTAACTTACAATGATGAGGATGGAATTGAAGAAATAAGACTAGAGGGTAATAATATATATAATATATATATATAATATATATATATATACCCTATATATATAATATAATATATATATATAATATAATATATATATAGTAATATATATATTACTATAGTATATATATACTACTATATAATATATATATATATATGAAACCGGGGAAAAAAGGAGATAGTCGAAAAAGGAGAAAAAAGAAGATAGTGAAATGGAGATAGTGGAAAAAGAAGAAGATAGAAAAAGAAGATAGGGGGAAAAGAAGATACAAGAAAAATAAAGATGAAGCCACCCGATTTTATGAAATATGTCATCAATACGTTTATTATTATTATTTAAATTTAACGGAAAAAATAATAAGATAACCAACAGAAAACTCTCTAAAGAACACGTTATTACGCATAATAAATCTCAAAGCATTAACTATAATTTTAAAATTTCAAAAACTTATATGAGCTACTTACACGAGCTACTTTCACGTCTACTTTCACGGGTACTTTCATGAAAGTAGCTGTGAATTATAATTATAATACTTATATATATATACTAATATATATATATATATATAATATATATATATATATATATTATATAATATATATATATTAGTATACTATATATAAATATAAATATTATATAATATATATATATATATATAGGTTATAATAATACTATATATATATATTATATATTATATATACTATAAGTAAATATATTATATATCACAGCTACTTCAATTGAAAGTACCGTGAAAGGTAGACGTGAAAGTAGCTCGTGTAAGTAGCTTAAAAGTTTTTAAATTTTAAAAAATAAGTTAGTGCTTAACTAGTATTGTTGTGATTCTCCTGTTTATATTTTCTATAAAGTTTGATATTTTACTTATAATTTTTTATATTAAATTTAATAAAATTACTATCGCATGATGACATATTTCAATCGGGTGGCTTCATCTTTATTTTTCCTGTATCTTCTTTTTCCCCCTATCTCCTTTTTCCCTATCTTCTTCTTTTTCCACTATCTCCATTTTCACTATCTTCTTTTTTCTCCTTTGTCGAACTATCTCCTTTTGTTCCCCGTTCCAATATATATAATATATATATATTATATAATATATAATATTATATATATATATATATATATTATTTATATTATATATATATATATAATATATATATATATATAAATCATATAATTTTATACATGCATATGCAGTTGTAAATGATGCGATAGGAATATTTGTAGCAGTTGATGATCGTTCGGCTAGCGCATTTTTTACAACTGTCACAACATTATATATTTATATTATATATTATTATTATATTATTATTATTATTATATTATATTATTATTATTATTATTATTATTATTTTATATATATATTATATCTATTGTTATTAATATTATTATTTGCTTCAGTATTATACTCGTTATTATTATTATTTATTAACTTTTTAAATGTTGTTATTATTAATTATTATTATTATTATTATTTATATTAAATTATATATTGATTATTATTAGACGCGAAAAAAATACTTCAAAATCAAATCCAATCTCATGTAATGGTTCGTTAGCCCAATGGACGCTGGCTCGTATCTCGTCCCAACAGACACTCAATCGTATCCTCGAATTTTTCCTCTATCGAAGTCTTTTGCGTTTGAAATTTTAAAATTATAGTTAATGCTTTCAGAGATATTGTTCGTATTCTCCCGTTTTTATTTCTATAGAGTTTGTTTATTAAATTTAAAGGGTAGTTACAGATTATTAGGTTCTGTTTAATTCTTTTAACATCAAATAATGATTACCAACCCGAGCAAAATTTATGTTCTAAAACCAGAAGTAATATAGTAGCCAATTCAAAGTAAACATATATATATATATATATATATATATATATATATTAATATTTAATAATATATATATATATTATTAATATTATAATATATATATATATATTATATATATATATATATATTTATAAAAATTTATTATTATTATTATTATTATTATATATTATATATTAATTAATTATTATATTATTATTATTATTATATTATTATTATTTTTATTATTATTATTATTCATTATATATATTAATTATTATATATTATTTATTATTATTGTTATTATATTATTATATTATTATTATGTTATTTTATATTATTATTATTTTATATCTTTATTATTATTAGACGCGAAAAAAATACTTCAAAATCAAATCGAATCTCATGTAATGGTTCGTTAGCCCAATGGACGCTGGCTCGTATCTCAGTCCCCCGATATGATAATTTTTAACGTATAGGAATTTTTCCTCTATCGAAGTCTTTTGGGTTTGAAATTTTAAAATTATAGTTAATGCTTTCAAAGATATTGTTCGTATTCTCCCGTTTTTATTTTCTATAGAGTTTGTTTATTAAATTTAAAGGGTAGTTACAGATTATTAGGTTCTGTTTAATTCTTTTAACATCAAATAATGATTACCAACCCGAGCAAAATTTATGGTCTAAACCAGAAGTATATAGTAGCAATTCAAATGTTAAACATATATATTATATATATTATATATATATATATAATATATATATATTTATATATTTATATATATATAATATATAAATCATAATAATATATTATATAATATATATATATATATATATATATATATATTATATATTAGCCAGTATATATCAACTTTCATAATCTGCTATGCGCATGCGTCTGAATTTGGAGATAAGCCTGACCCAATATAAGTATATAATTATATATAATAATATATATTATATATAATAACTTAATATATAATATATATATATACATATATATATATATATATATATATATATTATCATATATATAATATATATATATTATTATTATTATTAGACGCGAAAATAGCCTCAACCTCAAATTCAATCTAAGTAATCAGCGGATCGTTAAATTTAAAATGTGCACGTCGCACATTGTATCTTCTTCCCTATAATATATATACCTATATATATAATTATATTATATAGTATATATAATATAGTATATTATATATATATATATATTATATTATATATAAATATATATATATTAATATATAGATATAATATATATATAATAAATATATATAATATATAACATATATATATTATAAATATTATTATTAATATTATTATTATCTATTATATTATATTATTATATTATTATTATATATTATTATTATTCATTATAATATTATTATTATTATTATTTTATTATTACGCGGAAACCCTCTCATATATCTTCAACATTATTATTACTTATCATGCGACCTCCCTCTGAAGAATGACTACAAATAAAGTTCAATCTTATCTCACTGAGCCTTAGCACAGTGGCTTAAGATGCGAAGTCTTAACTCGGCGATAGAGAGTTCGTATCTCGGTGGCGAGAGGCACCGTTTCGTGTTCGAGATATGATAATTTTTAAAATGTGCGACGTCACACAAGCGTGTGACGTCACACAGAGTGTGCGACGTCACACGTCACGGAGTATTCGAGCGAGAGCGAGCTAGGCGGTCGACGCGGGCGGATGAGGCAACCAACCAACCGACGGGCCGGTCCCCCTGCAAGGACCCGGAAGCATGCCGGGAACCCCCGAATACATTAACGTACGGCGTACTTAAGCACTTCCAAGTGTACTTATTACACTCCAAGCACTGTACTTAACAGCGAATGGCGACTTCACCGTGAAAGTAAGAGTAACTCGTTTAAGTAAGTAGGTCATGGAAAGTAAGTAGCTCATGTAAGTAAGTAGCTCGTGACGGTTAGGGTTAGTAAGCAATGTGCGCGGCTTACCCGCGACAGCGGTTAGTAGCTGTTGTGTCGTGTGTGTGTTGTGGTGTGTAAGTGTAATGTGTGGGTTGTGTGTGTTATGTCTCACGAACCTACATAGGAAATATAGCTCCGGGGGGAGGCGTTAAAACGGGCGTACATGAAAATTACACCCAAAAGAGTAGCCCGCGGGGAGTAGACCCCAATATCACTCCACGAAAGACGCTGCGGTGCACCGCACCGGTTATGCCATTAATTGATTTGTATTCCTACTACTGTTACCTCAAACCACTCTCTTCTTCTTTGAATCTGCTCTTACGATATTTCAAGACTCTTGATACTATACTTTTACTACTCGGATTAAGATTCTTTTGTATCCGTATTCCGCTTTTCCGATGATTTTCCACAGCTTTTCTCTGTTTACTCTATCAAAAGCTTTTTCAGTCTATAAATGCCACATTTGCCCTCCTGTTCTATTCTATTGTTTTTTCTATTAAGGTTTTCATATAATATATTGGTCCTGTTGTAATTTCCCGGTCCTGAAACCATACTGTGAGTCTCCTATGTTATTATCAACTTTGTTTCTCAGCCTCCTCTCTAACACTCTTTCATAGATTTTAATGGCCACATTTAGCAGGGTTACTCCTCTATGATTATCATAATTCCTTCGATCTCTCTTCTTATATATAATGAATATTATTGCTTCTCCCCACTCCAAAGGTACACTCTCTCTGAGCCACATTTCATTTAACAGTTTGCGAATCCATATTTAAACTCCCTCTCCTGTCTTATACAGCTCCGCACTCAGCTCATCAGTTCCAGCTCTTACCCTCTTAGCGTCTGATCGTGCTCTGACCTTTTCCATTTCTAACTTCCATCTTCTCAAGTCTTTCTCCCGTTCCACACCCCCATTCATCTTCCCCATTCAACATCCTCAAGGTTCAACAACTCTTCGAAATATTCTTTCCACCTCTCCATCCCCTCCTCAATCAAGACCTCACCATCTTTATTCATTATTATACGTGTTTCTGGTTCCTTTCTTAAGCCATATATAAAATTTCTTGTTTCCCTTACATCTTCTTTTAGTTTCGCTCCAATATCCTCCCATGTTCGTCATTTGCTCAATTTTTTTATTTGTTCTGCATTGTTTCTAGCTTCCATGCATATTAATCTGTTTTCTTCCGTTTTCCTCCTCATCCAGAGTCTATACTTTTTGTTTTTGTTGGTTATGGCTGTCTTTACCTCTTCATTCCACCATGCCATTCTTTTCTTCTTCCCCTTTCCCACTTTCTTCATTCCCAATACTTCTCTTGGCGCACTGTCCATGTTATCTTTAAATATCTTCCACTTTTCATCCACCGTTTCTCCTGTTATTATCTCTAGTTCTCTCCTCTCTTTGATAGCTTCATCAAATCTCTCTCTTATTAATCTATCATTCAGTTTTTCTGTTTTGTATCTTTCCTTCGTAAACATCCTTGGTTTCTTCCTTTCCTTCCATTTCATTATTCCTATGACCATTCTGTGGTCTGAGTCCAAAAAAACACCCGGGAGTGCTTTTACATCTGTAAATATTTTTTTTTCATTAGTTACTATTAAATCTATCATTGATTTTTCCGTGTATCTTTCTTCTTCAGTATTCCACTTATACCAAGTCCATTTCTTGCTTTCCTCATTCTTGAACCAGGTGTTCATTATGGTTAAACCGTTTCTCATAGCGAAATCTATTAGTTGTTCTCCTTCTGTGTTTCTTTCTCCAATCCCAAACGCCCCCATCACTCTCTCCTCTCCCGCTCTTCTCGTTCCCACATGCGAGTTCAGGTCTCCCATTACTATCTTGAGTTCCTCACCTCATTCCAAACTTTGTAGTTTCTCGTTAATCTTTCCTTTCCTCGCGGTCGTTCTTGCCGCTGGGCATAGTTTGGAATTATACTATGGTTTCTTCCCTTCACCTTCATGTCAGCCCCATCATCCTTTCATTCATCAATTTACAATCATGTTTCTATTACGTTCTTGCACGTCTTGGTTTTACTTCATTGCGACTCTATGTCTCTTCTCCCGTGTTTTCTCTTTACATCAGGAAATAGTCCCATGTGTCCTCCTGATACCTTCACCCTCATATATTCTCACACAACCCCAACACATCCAGGTTTCTCTCCTTCATTATCTCCACCGTCTCCTCCTCCTTATCTCTCAACGTACTCACATTTATTGTGGCCATTCTATAGAGTAATTCCTTTTTCCGTAGTCCATGATCAGGCCGGTTATTCGTTCTTGAGTTTGTCCTATTCCGAGGCAACATATTGGGTTCTTGAGCAGGTTATTTTCGGGCAGCGGCTTGCTGGGCCTGTCCTGCCCTAGCCAGAGCTCCGTTAGTCGATGTCCAGGGTACATGACGAGGACGTAGAGTTGGGTTCCGTATATAAATATATATACATACATAATGTTAATAATTTTTGGAATATAGTAATTGAATGTGCATTCGTATACCTACAATATAATCGGAGGATAAGAAAACCTATTATTTTTTCCTTTTCAGTATATAACGAGTATAGCCCGGGTATGTGTTTCGATAGTCTTGCACAACCTTGAATAAAAAGATAAAAGATTAATTTACAATACATATTTAGTTCCAAATTACCAAAGCATTATATTTAAAACCTCGATTTTTTTTAAAAACAATAAAACTATATGAAATATATAGATATGTATTACAAAATTACACGATGATAGATTTTATAAATATTAGTTAACTAGTTTACTTGTAAAAGAAATTGTTTTTTTCACGTTATGGTAAATTGCCGTTAAAATTCTTCCATTAATTACTCCTCTATCTGCTGTGTCGTTTACTACCCTTAATGAAGCTACAACTTCTCTTCCTTTCATGTAACTTTCTTGATTTTTCCAATCAACAGGATCAGTTTGTAGGAATTCTTGAGAAAGTTCAAACACGATATATTCAGCCACCTGATGCTAAGTAAATCTAAAGGAAAATTTTTATTTAGGAAATATTCCAAATCATATTCTTTGATAAACAGTTTATTTCTTTTTCTTCGACTTGATGTTCGGTTTCCGTGGTTTCAATAGTTTGCGACGGTATGCATTGTTTTATTAATATATATGATATCTTTCTTCTCATGTCATCGTTTATTCTTTCATCATATATGAAAAAGGCTGCACATTCCTCACTTAAATACCATTAATGACTAATAATTTTATGAATCGCTTCTTCAGCAATAGATTTATCGTCGGTTTTTGTATTCAAAATTTAAGAGAAAATGACATTATTCATGACTTCGATTGCATTCCTGTAGTGGAAAAACTCGTATGACTTTCGTCATAAACATAATTATTTTAAAAGCGCAACATATCGTTTTAGTGCTTTCTCCTCGGTGGTGTAATATTAACTGTTTCCTAAATAGATATATTAATTTTTATAGTAATATATTCCTTTTCAATCCTCTTCCTAATGATATGTCACTGTTGACCGAAATTTATCCGCGCGATGACTAGAAAAATGGTGCAGTTCAAAATTCTATTTATAATTCTCTTTACCGAACATTGCATATCTTTAATTTTCTTTTTGTTACATACGTAAAGAGCAGATTTGGAGGAAAATATATGCTATTCTTCCTCTGTATATGCCTCCAACTCATATCAAAGTGATTCTGCCTTGTTATTAATCATTGTTCCAGGTTTTGTGAATTTCTTTAATTAAAGAGATCTCTGCCCTTTAGTGGGTGAAAGTTGTACTTTACGAAAACTCCCTGCATACAATTCATAAAGGTTGATCGAACAACAAAAAATATGATATCAAGGTTTATTTATGTTCGAGAAGAAACACATGCCTCGTTTGCCTTCAATTATACTAGCAGTTGTGTAGACGTGGTTTTAATATTGCGCTAAATGTTATTTTATTTATCGAAGTTTTTCTCGTCTGACATTTAAAAATAAAAAATTAAACATTTTTTTATTTTGTATGTCGTATTTTTTTTCTTCATTATTATTTTTTAAATTTAAACGTATTCACTACAGTTATCGTTCCATAAAAATATAACATATAACATCATCTATGACCAATCCAAACAAAACTTAAAAGCATCTACATATGAAGTTTATAAAATTGAATTCTTACTATATTAGTATGTATGAGTTTATAATTAAGCAGATACCACTCAGATCGTGAATATTATTATTTATTATATTATTATTATATATTATTATATTCATTTATTATTAATTATTATTATTATTATTATATATTATTATTATTAATTATACATTATAATTTATAATTATAATTATAATTATAATTATAATTATAATTAAATTATAATTATAATATATAATTATAATTATAATTATTATTATTATATTATTATTATTATTATATTATTATTATATATTATTATATTATTTAAATATTATTATTATTCATCATTCACATCATCATCATCATCATATCATTATCACATATCATCATTTCATCGAACCTCTTTTCTCGAGTATGTGTTTGAGATGACTATAATAGGCCATTATAAATTTTTAAACAAAAAGTCACAATTGTTTATTCTTCGAACTTTAAAAAAACAACAAAGAAAATGTTTTTAGTTTTATCTAAGTACAAAGAGAGGTCTGAGCATTAGTTATTTCTTCTTGTTTCAGGAACTTAATATAATAAGCAGCATTACATATAATGCTAACAGAGGGCTTGAGGCAATATATATTATTTAAATATTATTATTTATTATTTTATATTAATTATTATATATATATTATTTATTATTATTATTATATTATTTTATTATTATTATTATTATTATTATTATTATTATTATTATTATTATTATTATTATTATTATTATTATTATTATTATTATTATTATTATTATTATTATTGTTATTATTTATTATTATTAATTATTATTATTATTATTATTCTTCTTCTTCTTCTCTTCTTCTTCTTCTTCTCTTCTTCTTCTTCTTTCTTCTTCTTCTTCTTCTTCTTCTTCTTCTTCTTTTCTTCTTCTCTTCTTCTTCTTTCTCTTCTTCTCTTCTTTTCTTCTTTTTCTTCTTCTTTTATTCTTCTCTTCTCTTCTTCTTCTTCTCTTCTTCTTTCTTCTTTCTTCTTTTCTTCTTCTTCTTCTCTTCTTCGACAGACAGAAGGTTATGATTAGTCTCATTATCTATCTTCTTCGTCTTCCTTAATCTTATTATATATTATTAATATTCATTATATTATATTGATTATTATATTATTATATTATTATTATTACTATTATTATTATTATTATTATTATTATTATATTATTATTATTATTGATAATTATTATTATTATATTATTATTATTCAGGAATTTCAGATTTTGAATAACATTAATTAATTATTATTATAATTATTATATTATTATACATTATTCATAATTATCTAAATTATTATAATATGTTAATAATTTTTGATTTCTAGAAATTTAAAATATAAAGTTTATAATTAGTCTAATTATTATTATTATCATGTAGATATTCTTATCTCTTTATTATTTTTGTTATTATTATTATTATTATATTATTATGATTATTATTATCACAAATAAGGCTCAAAAAAAAATCTATATCAAAAAGTTTAAACTATTACTATTAATTATTTATTCATTATTATCTATTATATTATTATTATTATTATTATTTATTTATATTATTATAATTATTATTAAATTTATATTATGTATTATTTGTAATGAGTATATTAATTTTTTAAAATAATTAATAATTATTAAAGATTATTATTATATATTATTGGTGTCAAAAATAATTTTTCTCAGTGAATAAAGTTGGAAATATTAATTAATACTATATATTTAATTATCACTCTACTGATGTGATTGTTATATTAAGTTTAAGCTATAAAATTATGTATATATTTCCACATATTTATAACTTATAATTTACATAGATTATTTTCCTACTACTCATTATCAATATATGTGACATTTGTTATTGTCTATGTATATTTAAGCATAATTAAATCACATTTTCTCAATTAATGTCAATAAAATATTTTTTTATTATAAGTTGTGTTATTGATATTAGCAATACATAGTAGGTAATCATTAAATATACGGTATTATTCTATTAATGATAAATTTTTGAGTATGATATATTATATTATTTAATTTTGATATTGTATTATATTATTTAATATAACGCAAATTGAAAATTAATTTGGCTGAATACTTTTTTTTTGTAATTATATTATTTGTAGTAAAAAATACACTATTAATGATATTATTAAATATATTTATTTTATGAATTATAATTTATATCTTTGAGTTATATATATGTCAAATAATATATACTATGTAACTTATGTTTTATCTTATTAATAAAATTAATATATTTGTAGTATAAAAATAGGTTTCAATTTTATTAAATCCATTTTCTTTTCTTAAACCATTTTAATAATTAATATTAAATATATTATTATTGGTTATTTACACATACATTAATATTTATAATATATTTAATTATGACCATTTATTTACTTCACTTATATCGATCATTATATCTGTCAGGTTTATTTCACTGATATATTCACTCTCAATTTTATCATATGATAAATTTTATGTATTTAGTCAATGTCCAAATTTTTGATCAAAATTAATAAAAAAAAAGTATTATTAATATTTTATTAATTTTATTTTCTTTATTAATTGTCTGATTATTGTTTTGCTTATATTTATGAATTTGACTAATGGTTTTACCATGATTTCGGTTTAATGAAAATATATAAAGATGTTCAGCCATGTTTTTATTTATTATACAATACTTTATAAATAATATATGATTATAATCACTCATTGCTGTTATATATTTATTGATTCCTATTTTCCCATCTCACTTTACATTATTATTTTGGATTAATCTATTTATAATTATTTATATATATTATATATATAATATAATTATTTTTGTTTATTAATATAATTTTTTATTATCTTATAATTTTATTATTCAGATATTATATATATATATATTATTAATTATTATATATATTAATTATATTATATTAATTTATATATTATTTATATTATTTAATTATATATATATATATCTTATTATATTAATATATTTAAGTAATAGTAGTCATTTAATTAATAGTTAATTAAGTTAGTTAAGTAATATAGTTAGACATTTAAGTATGAGTAATTAATGGTCACAGTTAGTAGTATATAGTTATATAGGTTATATTACGCGATTGTTTTATATATAATTTCGTTTAGACAATTATACAATGTTACTCATATACTACTAGTTTTATGATTGATGTCATCTTATTAGTATAATATTAATCTAATTATATAGGTAAATGAGAAACATAAATTATTGATTGTATACATATGTTTATTGTAGTACAATGATATGTATTAAAAATTAATTATCTTATATATATATATAACTGTTTTCTATTTATAAGTATTATCTTTATTATATAAAAATTATATTTTAATTATTATATTATTATTATTATTATATATATATATCTATTAATTGTATATCTAATGTATATTGTTATATGTATGTATTGTTTAATATGTTATTTGTTAATTGATTTAATATTAATTTTTATATTATAGTGATGGGTTAAAATTGCTACGGAGTATCACTATTATTAGAGACAGCAATATATATACCTTATTATGTATTGTGTATTTATCAATGTTTTTGGCGCATATTTGATTGTCTATTTGATGCACTAAAAAATTGTAAGGCGTTATTATTCTTATTATTATTATATTGCATTTATTATTATATTATTATATTATTACATTATTATTTAATTTATTATTATTTTATATATTATATTTATATAATTAATTATTATATTAATTAATTTATTTATAATTATTGTTATTGTTATTGTTAATTTTATTGTTATTAGTTATGTATATTTATTAATTTAATTGTTATCCGTATTGAAATCAATGCTATGGTATATCGTTTTTTATTTATTGTTATGTATTTTTATCGTGTTGTATTTTGTATTTGCATTGCTTAATTGTATTGTATTCAATTGTTTTGTATTGTATTGTGTTACCAGATTGTGTATTATATGTGCGTGGTAATGTTTATTGTTTTTCATTGTTATTTATAGTGAAATTTTATAATTAAATTTTATATTATTTTGGTTAGCATCTTCAAGTGGCTTTCAATTACATTCTTTTTAATTATCATATTATTTATTTATTATTATTTATCTAATTATTTATTTTATATATTTATTAAATTATGAATATAATTGATTTAATATTATATTCAATTATGGTTATGGTTATATATATATAAATTATTATATATAATACATATTATAATTGTATTATCTGTATGATTTATCGAATGAAATACATATACTGTTGACTAATTAGAAGACTCTATTATATCACATACTAGTGAAATAATAATATTGTGTTATTATAATGATACGTATTGAAATTAGTAAAATAATATATGAAATATAATAAATATTATGTCATCTATTGTTATATAATACTCATATAATTTGTAAATATTTTATGTATTATAGAATAATTTTTCTGAAATGGAGTAAATTGAATTATATATATATTATATTAATATTATTATTATTATTATTATTATTAATAATTAATTAATTATTATTATTATTATTATTATTAATTATTATCATTATAATTATTTTTATATTATTATATATTATTATTATTATATTATATTACATATTATTTTATATTAATTTAATTTTTTATTATATTATATCATTATTTATTATTATTATTATTATATTATTATTATATACTAATTATTATTTATTTATTATTATATTTTATATATATTATATTATTTATATTTTATAACATTATTATATAATTATAAATATTTTATTATTTATTATTATAATTATTGATATTTTATTATTATTATAATTAATTAATAATATTATAAATAATATATTATTATTTATTATATTATATATTATATTTAATATTATATTTAATTATATTATTATTCATTATAATTAATTAATTAATTATGTAATTATTATATATTAATATTATTATAATCTAGTTCATTATTATTATAAATATATATATTTAATGAATAATAATATTTTATTATATTATATATTTATTATTATTATATAATTTATATATAATTAATAATTTAATTATTAATATTATTATTTAATATATTAATATTAATATTATATTATTATCATTAATAATTATTATTATTATTATAT
>JABUQX010107023.1:25000-32500 GCA_015478945.1 Trachelipus rathkii | reverse complement strand
TACATAATCATAATACATGGGATTTTAAGTATAATTCCCATGTATTTAACTAATTAAAATATATTATATAATCCAATTCATATAACTTTTATTATAGTTTGTTGGGAGTGGATTGTGTTATCTTTATATGTTCACAAACCTCCCACATGTATATATTTAGAACGAATTCAGTAAACATAAACTTTTTCTAGTGTGTCTATATCCTTAGATTTTGATTCTATATTGAACTGTTATTATATTTTATTCTTTACTACGAAAAAATATCTGATTAGTCTCCACGAAAAAATATATGAAGACTTCATTGATAGATAGATCCGGAAACACTATAGTTAAGTAAACCCTTCATTTGGGGTTAAGACAAGACCTGTAGGTAATATCACAATTGCGAATTTAAATTAAAGAAACTCACAATCCTCCCTGAATAGTCACACAAGTAAGCAGGCCAACGGAGTCCGGAGACAATCTCCCTCCGTTACGGAAATAGCCTAACCTGCTCCGTAACACCTCTGATGGTGTAAGTTGGTTGCCTGTGCTTACTAGACATTCAAACCACATCTATCGAACATCACCTTAATACTTCTTATTATATCTTTTGACCTCCGAATTATTCAATCTTCATCGACCTTTGACTCTACGAGAATAAGTGGAGAGAGGCACCTTCCAGTCGGGTACGAGTGTTCGGTCCCAGCGTGCTTCTCTCCGCAACATAAATAAATTAAGTGGCGCCCGAACAGGGACTCTGTTTGAGTTCCTGCGCTTGCGTGCACTAGGATTGTGACTCTCGCTCACATCATCACATTTATTTTGAAAATTCATCGATTTTCTTCAGTTCTTTTCAAAGAAATCTTCTTCTTTGTACTTACATTGGACAGATTCAAGAGTTAGTTAGGGATAACCCTCCAAAACTTAAATTTTCTTTATTTTACTTTAACAAAAATTTAACATGTCTGAAAAAAATCAAAACACAGGCTTGGAAACAAGCACAGCTTCTGATAGCCAAGAGAATTTGGACTTTGATCCATCTCTTGCAGCTGTTGCTCTGGATCCACGTGTAGAACAGCGTCTGCGTGATGATCAAAATAAACATCAATTAGAAATGAATGTAGGAATGAATGTAGGAGTGAATGATGAAATTAAAGACGGGGTAGAAGTCACCAACTCTGACACACCCTTGGTTTCCAAATCTGACAAACCTTTTAATCAGTCCGAAATGGATGCCTTGCTTATTAAACTTAAAAAGCAATGGGTCCAAGAAAATAATGTGGAAATCAGTCAGGTTGAACACAGAACGATCCCCGCTCGAGGTCAAGTAATACCCTCTGACCTTGATGCTCCTAAATTGCAAATGCCTAAAAATACCACTTCTTTCTATGATCGTGAGTATAAACCTTCCTTAGTTTCCCAATTTCAACCACGATCCAAACCTTTTCCTCATAATCCACCGAGTTATGTGGAAACTTCCAAAAATCATTTTCTTCCTAATCCTAACCTTATTCCTAATCCTAACCTTATTCCTAATCCTAACCTTATTCCTAATCCTAACCTTATTCCTAATCCTAATCTTATTCCTAATCCTAATCTTATGCCTACTCATAATTTTCTTCCTAAACCTCAACTTCTTCCTAATCCCAATCTTCGTCATGATTCTATACCCCCAGGAAATTACTTTACTCAACCTAAGTCTCTATTGAGAAATACAGACATGGGTAGAGGCACTAGAGAATCTTTGTCCCCAATAAATAGAGGAGAATCTGACTTCTCCGAGAAATATAATAGGTTGCTACAACCCCACCGAGAACAAATCCCAGTAAATCAGTATCCGGAGCACCAGATGTCTATTGACCCTCAGTCGTATTCTGGTTGTTTTCCACAAGGATTACCACAACGACAATTTGAACGTCGTATTCCCGATCCCAATGAACCTTCCATGTATTCAGGGCCACAAATGAAACAGAGGCTTGATATGCTGGAGGAAGCCATTGTGCTTCTTACTCAGTTACTCAAGAACTCCCAGAAACTTAAGGTTGTGGATCCTGGTAAGTTCAAATATGAAGCGGAACAAGATCTCTTAGTCTACTTGGCTGATTTTGAGGCTTATTGTAGTTTACACTACCAAAATGCCCATCACCAATGGTTAAGACTGCTTGGACGACAGCTAGAAGGCAAATTTCTTCACATATACCGAGAAATAATAAAAGATAACCGTGAATACTTCTCTGTACGGGATAATCTTGTATGCTGGTATCGAGATGAGGAACGTAAGAAGAAAGAATATAGGATACAGAAGTATCATGCTGCTCACCGATATCCCAATGAGAGCATTAAAATGTTTGCCCTTCGGTTGGAACGCCTGGCTAGTCAAGCATATCCTAGATACGATATGAGAGATCATGATTCCCTTAGAATAGCTTTCCTTTGTAGTTTGCCTCCATTTATTGAAACATTCGTCCGTCAATATATAAAAATGATGGAGTTGGACGGGTATAGTAGAGCTTCTTGGGAGAATATTGTGAATTTTGCAGACTCTTTGGACAGTGAGAATACTGCTTTTCCAAATTCCATGTCCCAATCAATACCTCTTGAGAACGACCCATCAAATTATTCCCGATCTGACCGGGAGGTTGATCTAAACGAATCATTGGAGTCAGTAGTCCAAATCAATACTACCCTTCCTGGATGGACTGATGTTCTACGGAAAAAAGTCGAACAACGAAAAACTAAGTCATCAGTAAAAACTAACCATCGCCCTACCAATGTCAGTCAACGTAGTCCTCCAGAAAGAAATAGCTACAGTCGTTCTTTCCATAACACGGTTCGTAGTTCACCCCGGAACGAGGACCGTGTCAGGACTACTAATACTCGCAGCGTAACTCGAAATGTTCGGTCCGGATCTGAGGATCGAAGGAATCTCCTCTGTGATTACTGTGAGAAGAGAGGACACGAAATGCAGGATTGCTATAAGTACCTTGGAGTCTGTAGCTACTGCAAGAAAACCGGCCATCTAAATACCGAATGTCGAGCTAGGAATTCCCCTCCATCATCTCCCGTAAATAACCGAAAAGTAGTGTGTCCCTTTTGTAGAGGTCCTCACGCGGGAATGAGGTGTACTCAACGCACACCTCCCAGATCCAGTAATCCTGATCGAACTCCGCCTAAAGAATACCTTCAAGGAGCTGTAAAGAAGGTATATTCGAGAACATCTTATCTCCCTGAAGCCCCAGAAAATGTAATAATGGCTAAACCAACTGAGAAGCCGCTTCCCCAACGCCTATTTTTGGATCCCTGTGAGTACTGCAATGTATCTCATTATGAGGGTCGGTGCAAAGGGGGGTTTGCTGAAGTTCACCAGGAAAAACAGTTAAACGAATAGTCCCCGCAGATTTGAGTCACTCTGTGGAAAAGGACATTGTGAATGACTCTGCGAAAAACCTTGATGATCCTTCTCTTAAACATGGTGGAAAGAATCACATGAGTAAAGTTTCGTATCCCCTTTGTTCCTATGCTAGTGAGGACATGGTCGTCGCCATTAACTTGTGTCAGGCTGATATAGACCCATTGGTCGTCTGTGTCAAGTTGGACGATCATGATGCTCCCATTTATGATTGCCTTGTAGATAGTGGGGCGGGAGTAAATTTGATAAGTTCTGAGATTGTCCCTCTACTAGGGAAGTCCAAGGAGCTTTTAAATTCACAAGACATAGGAGTGAAGGCTATTAGTGGGTTCGGAAACAAAGAAAGGATTCCCATTGTTCATTATGTAAACCTAATCCTGAGGTTTAACATGGGTTTTGAAACTCATCCTTCAGCCTTCTTTATAGTTCCACAGGAATACATGGTAGATAACCCATTGATACTTGGTACTTGTGCTCTGAGGGATAACCACCTATTACCGGACATGTTCCGGGACATGTCCGGTAATAGGTGGTTATCCCTCAGAGCACAAGTACCAAGTATCAATGGGTTATCTACCATGTATTCCTGTGGAACTATAAAGAAGGCTGAAGGATGAGTTTCAAAACCCATGTTAAACCTCAGGATTAGGTTTACATAATGAACAATGGGAATCCTTTCTTTGTTTCCGAACCCACTAATAGCCTTCACTCCTATGTCTTGTGAATTTAAAAGCTCCTTGGACTTCCCTAGTAGAGGGACAATCTCAGAACTTATCAAATTTACTCCCGCCCCACTATCTACAAGGCAATCATAAATGGGAGCATCATGATCGTCCAACTTGACACAGACGACCAATGGGTCTATATCAGCCTGACACAAGTTAATGGCGACGACCATGTCCTCACTAGCATAGGAACAAAGGGGATACGAAACTTTACTCATGTGATTCTTTCCACCATGTTTAAGAGAAGGATCATCAAGGTTTTTCGCAGAGTCATTCACAATGTCCTTTTCCACAGAGTGACTCAAATCTGCGGGGACTATTCGTTTAACTGTTTTTCCTGGTGAACTTCAGCAAACCCCCCTTTGCACCGACCCTCATAATGAGATACATTGCAGTACTCACAGGGATCCAAAAATAGACGTTGGGGAAGCGGCTTCTCAGTTGGTTTAGCCATTATTACATTTTCTGGGGCTTCAGGGAGATAAGATGTTCTCGAATATACCTTCTTTACAGCTCCTTGAAGGTATTCTTTAGGCGGAGTTCGATCAGGATTACTGGATCTGGGAGGTGTGCGTTGAGTACACCTCATTCCCGCGTGAGGACCTCTACAAAAGGGACACACTACTTTTCGGTTATTTACGGGAGATGATGGAGGGGAATTCCTAGCTCAACATTCGGTATTTAGATGGCCGGTTTTCTTGCAGTAGCTACAGACTCCAAGGTACTTATAGCAATCCTGCATTTCGTGTCCTCTCTTCTCACAGTAATCACAGAGGAGATTCCTTCGATCCTCAGATCCGGACCGAACATTTCGAGATACGCTGCGAGTATTAGTAGTCCTGACACGGTCCTCGTTCCGGGGTGAACTACGAACCGTGTTATGGAAAGAACGACTGTAGCTATTTCTTTCCGGAGGACTACGTTGACTGACCTTGGTAAGGCGATGGTTAGTTTTTACTGGTGACTTAGTTTTTCGTTGCTCAACTTTTTTCCGTAGAACATCAGTCCATCCAGGAAGGGTAGTATTGATTTGTACTACTGACTCCAATGATTCGTTTAGATCAACCTCCCGGTCAGATCGGGAATAATTTGATGGGTCGTTCTCAAGAGGTATTGATTGGGACATGGAATTTGGAAAAGCAGTATTCTCACTGTCCAAAGAGTCTGCAAAATTCACAATATTCTCCCAAGAAGCTCTACTATACCCGTCCAACTCCATCATTTTAATATATTGACGGACGAATGTTTCAATATATGGAGGCAAACTGCAAAGGAAAGCAATTCTAAGGGAATCATGATCTCTCATATCGTATCTAGGATATGCTTGACTAGCCAGGCGTTCCAACCGAAGGGCAAACATTTTTATGCTCTCATTGGGATATCGGTGAGCAGCATGATACTTCTGTATCCTATATTCTTTCTTCTTACGTTCCTCATCTCGATACCAGCATACAAGATTATCCCGTACAGAGAAGTATTCACGGTTATCTTTTATTATTTCTCGGTATATGTGAAGAAATTTGCCTTCTAGCTGTCGTCCTAGCAGTCTCAACCATTGGTGATGGGCATTTGGATAATTAAGGCTACAGTACGCCTCAAAATCAGCCAAATAGACTAAGAGATCTTGTTCTGATTCATATTTAAATTTTCCAGGGTCCACAACCTTTAAGTTTTTGAGAGTTCTTGAGCAACTGTGTAAGGAGTACAATGGCCTCCTCCAGCATGTCAAGTCTCTGTTTCATTTGTGGCCCTGAATACATAGAAGGTTCATTTGGATCGGGAATACGACGTTCAAATTGTCGTTGTGGTAATCCTTGTGGAAAACAACCAGAATACGACTGAGGGTCAATAGACATCTGGTGCTCCGGATACTGATTTACTGGAATTTGATACTGATTTACTGGAATTTGTTCTCGGTGGGGTTGTAACAACCTATTATATTTCTCGGAGAAGTCAGATTCACCTGTCATTTATTGGGGGACCAAAGAGTCTCTAGTTGCTCTACCCCATGTTCTGTATTTCTTCAATAGAGACTTAGTTGAGTAAAATAATTTCCATGGGGGTATAGAATCCATGACCGAAGAATTGTGGAATTAGAAAGTTGAGGTTTAGGAAGAGAAATTATGACGGTAAGCAGTAAGATTTAGGAATTATGAATCAGAGTAGTTCGTCTTAGAATTAGGAAATAAGGTGTCTAGGACTACGGAATAAGTTAGGGATTTAGAATAATTGTTAGCATTAGAAGAAAAAATGATTTTTGGAATAGTTCCACAGTAACTCGGTGGATTTATGACGGGAAAAGGTTTGGATCCGTGTGCTTTTTTGAAAATTGCG
Organism: Trachelipus rathkii; assembly: GCA_015478945.1. Lineage (NCBI taxonomy): Eukaryota > Metazoa > Arthropoda > Malacostraca > Isopoda > Trachelipodidae > Trachelipus > Trachelipus rathkii. The sequence goes on along the minus strand of JABUQX010107023.1, from coordinate 26,050 downwards.
TTGAGAAACTAACGGCGAAGGTTTATACTCACGATCTAGAAAGAAGTGCGTATTTTCTTAGGCATTTGCAATTAAGCAGCTCAAATCAGAGGAGGGCTCATTATCTTGAACCTCGCAGCGGAATGCACCTGCCTAAATTCTATATATCCTAAAAATACCACTCTTTCTAGTAGATCGCAGTATAAACCTCCTTAGTTCCCAACTTTTCAACCACGATCATATAGAAAGACAGTGGTATTTTTAGGCATTGCAATGTAGGAGCATCCCCGCTCGAGGTCAAGTAATACCCTCTGACCTTGATGCTCCTAAATTGCAAATGCCTAAAAATACCACTTCTTTCTATGATCGTGAGTATAAACCTTCCTTAGTTTCCCAATTTCAACCACGATCATAGAAAGAAGTGGTATTTTTAGGCATTTGCAATTTAGGAGCATCAAGGTCAGAGGGTATTACTTGACCTCGAGCGGGGATCGTTCTGTGTTCAACCTGACTGATTTCACCATTATTTTCTTGGACCCATTGCTTTTTAAGTTTAATAAGCAAGGCATCCATTTCGGACTGATTAAAAGGTTTGTCAGATTTGGAAACCAAGGGTGTGTCAGAGTTGGTGACTTCTACCCTGTCTTTAATTTCATCATTCACTCCTACATTCATTCCTACATTCATTTCTAATTGATGTTTATTTTGATCATCACGCAGACGCTGTTCTACACGTGGATCCAGAGCAACAGCTGCAAGAGATGGATCAAAGTCCAAATTCTCTTGGCTATCAGAAGCTGTGCTTGTTTCCAAGCCTGTGTTTTGATTTTTTTCAGACATGTTAAATTTTTTTAAAAAATAAAGAAAATTTAAGTATTGGAGGGTTATCCCTAACTAACTCTTGAATCTGTCCAATGTAAGTACAAAAGAAGAAGATTTCTTTGAAGAGAACTGAAGAGAATCGATGAATTTTCAAAATAAATGTGATGATGTGAGCGAGAGTCACAATCCTAGTGCACGCAAGCGCAGGAACTCAAACAGAGTCCCTGTTCGGGCGCCACTTAATTTATT
>JABUQX010107023.1:12500-17500 GCA_015478945.1 Trachelipus rathkii | reverse complement strand
ATATATTAAAAATATGATATAATATAAATATATATATATATATATATATAATAATATATATATATATATAATATATATTATATATTATATATATATATATAATATATATAAGATATTTATATATAAAATATAATATATATATATATATTATATATAATATATATATTATATATATTGTAAAATATAATATATATATATATATATATATATATATATAATATATATATATATATATATATATATATATATATATATATATATATATATATATATTTTATAGATATATTATATATATATTAAATATATAATATATATAATATATAATATATATATATTGTAAAATATAATTAACTTGTATATATATATATATATATATATATATATATATATATCATCTTTCTCACCAAGCGTGTAGGTTAGGGCTGTGCCCTCTCACTTACGAAGCCCCTCCATGCCGTCCTGTCTCGGTACATCTCCTCTTCCTCCACCTGTTCAAGGTTTCGTCCTCTCTTCATTGCAGCTGCCACAACTCCATCTACCCATCTCTTCCTTGGTCTTCTTCCCGCCGGACGTATAGCGTAACATTTTGCCGCGTATCTCTCATCTTTCATTCTTCTAACATGTTCGTACCATCTCAACTGTTGTTTTCCCACCAGATCCAGAACAGACTCCACCTTCAGCTCGCGCCTAATCTGCACATTTCTCCTCCTCTCCCATCTACTTGCTCCGACTATCAGTCTTAACACCTTCATCTCCGCCGCCTCCACCCTACTTCTGGTTTTGGTGGTCAGAGTCCACTTATTCGCTCCGTACATCAGCGTCGCTCTCAGCATCGTGGTATAAATGAGCACCTTCACCTTTCTTGTCACATGCCTGTTCTTCAATATCGGGTACAGTTGCCTCAGTCTTCTTGAAAATTTCTCGATCTTTCCCTCGATCTCCTGTGTCATCTTCCCCTCCGAATTCACCGTCACTCCCAGGTAACTGAAGCTTCCGTGTCTCGAAACATGATCCCGTCCACCTGGATCTCACATCTATTCCTCTCCCTCGAAATCTTCATCACCTCTGTCTTCTCTTTGTTCATCTTCATCCACTCATCTCGTAACACTTCTGACCATATTGTCATTACCCTTTGTAATGTCTCCTTATCTCTCGTCACCATAGCTATATCATCAGCATATACCATAGCCATCTCCTCTTCCTCTTCCAGCGCCATTCTTATACATTTATCCATATACATGACAAAAAGTAACGGTGAGATACCGCCTTGTCTAACTCCCGTCTCCACCTCAAACCATTCACCAACCCCATTTGACGTTCTCACAGCACTTTCATTACCTATGTGCATTCCTTCTATTACCCTAATTAACATTCGGTCTATTCCGTAGTATGGGTCACATATCATTTTCAATAGCTTTTCCCTAGGCACCGTGTCAAAAGCTTTCTCTAAATCGATAAAAGATACATAAATGTATCTTCCCCACTCCCAGTTTTTCTCAATTTTCATATTCAAGCAGAAAATCAGATCAGTTGTTCCTCTTTCTGGTCTAAATCCATGTTGTCCTTCATTTAGTTTATTCTCCACTATCTCTCTCAGTTGTTTTCCCAATCTTCTCATATACCTTACTTGCATGTGTAAGCAAGGATATTCCTCTATAGTTGTTGCAATCACTTCTATCCTCCTTCGATATAAAGGTGTGTAGTGTACATAGAAGTTTATTTGATAGATTTAGTAAATTAACTATACTAGAACATTATTATATATATTATATAAATATATATATATAATTTTTTATAATATATATATTATATATATAATATATATATAAATATATATATATATATATATATATATATATATATATATATATATATATATATATATATATATATATATATATATATATATATATATCTTTTTTTTTTTACACAATGGTCAGTTTTAATTTTTTTTTGTTTTTTTTAATATTTTGCTACTATATGATACCAACAATGAATTTCAGTGGTAACGGACATGATTAAAAAATATATAAGACCAGTTACGTTTTACGGATCCGTAACTTTTAAATTTTTTTTTTATTTTTTTAACTAAGGAAACCCAAGCGTAAACCGCAAAGATGCAGATCGGGGTCTCTCGGCCTCCGGGTGGCAGGGTAGGACTATTTCCCCCCTCCGGAAGTCTCCGAACCCCCGCTCTTTGGTATTGGGTGTCGCGGGGGTTCCTCCGCCCCTCCCCTACGGGGTATGGAAAACGTCCCCCCCTCTGTCCCCCGTCGGCTCGAGCCCCCTAATTTTTTTTTTTTTTTTATTTTATTTTTATTTTTTTAATTTGCATATACCTTGTAAGCCTTATACGGCTGATTCCAAATATGTAAATTGTTTTTCTGTAATGTTTCGTTTTGAGATATTTAATTTATAAAAAAAAAAATGTTTTTTTCATTTTTTTTATATAAGCTTTTTACGCTGATTCCAAATATGTAATTGTTTTCTGTAAGTGTCGTACTTTTCGAAATATTTCATTTAAACAATATTTAACATAAATTTTATTTTTTAAATTATTTAAAAAAACTCGAACTTTTGAATCATGTCCGTACCACTGAAATTCAATGTTGGTATCATAAGAGCAAATATTAAAAAAAAACAAAAAAAAAATCAAACTGACCATTGTGCTAAAACAGAGAAAGGGCCATATATATATATATATATATATATATATATATATATATATATATATATATAAATATATAGTGGATATTAGAAATATAGATGTATATCTTAGGAAATATAATGTATATATATTGGGGGAAACTAATTATAATTTATTAATTATAAAATATTTATAATATTATATGAATAAATATATATTTTAATAAATATTTATATATATATATATATATATATATATATATATATATATATATATAATATTATATAGAGATATATATATATATTATGATAAATATATATATAATATATATATATATAAGTATAATATATATTAATAATATATAGTAATATATATATAAGATATATATATATATATATATATATAATATATATATATATATAATATATTAATATTATAAATATATAGTATATATATATAATATATATATATATATATATATATCATATAGATAATATTATTGTACTTTACATTGACAATTCATGGAACTTCTCAAAGCAAAGCAGAAGAGAGAGAGAGAGAGCAGAGAGAGAGAGAGAGAGAGAAGAAAGAGGAGAGAGAGAGAAGAGAGAGAGCAGAGAGAGAGAGCAGAGAGAGAGAGAGAGGAAAGAGAGAGAGAGAGAGAGAGAGAGAGAATTTTTTGCAATTATTTTTTTTACTTTTTACTAGAACCTAAGTATACATATATATATATATCATATATCTCTATCTCATATATAATATATATATAATATATAAATATGATATATATATATATATATATATATATATATTATATATAAATATACATACGGTATATATTATATATATATCTATCTATCTCATTATAGTAACTCCTCTTAACAATTAGCATTCTTTAGTATTGCAAATGATTAATAATACTTTTTTTTTCAAAAACCCAATAGAACACACACACACACTACGCATTAAATATGATATCTAGGGTTTACATTTGTAAAACATTTAACTCTCACCAAACAGTAGAAAGAAAGATAATAAAAAAAATAATGCTTCTACTTCAAAAAATTTATGAATTGGCAACTCGTTTACCTACGGTACCAATTCGTACCACTTGGAAAAATATGATTTGTAAAGAAATAAAATAATTAAATAGCCTAATTATGTTATAAATACGTTCTAGGATAGTTAATTTACTAAATCAATCAAATAAATTTCTAGGTACACACCTTTATATCAAATAATTCCAAAACTCGTACAGCCAATTTTCACAGAACCGAAATTTTCGACATCTGAATCAAAATGTAAAAATTAAAACTTTCACATGTAAGTTAGATGCCATTTATCACCACAAAATAAATCTTGATGCGTAACTTGAGTGTACCATAGGTTTTAAACCTAAAATTTTTACTCATGATAAATTTTATAGCTATTTTAAGTTGCTTGACATGAGAGTACCATCAGTACGAAAAGGGTTAACATGGAAAGCAGGATAAACATTTATTTTAAATCATCAAATTTGACAAATTTTTCTAAAGAAGAGCGAAAATTAAACATAATTGTAAAGGAACATGTTAAATCAGAGAAAAGAGTTAATGTTAGAAGCTACTACACACCGAGATGAGTGTCCTCATATTTTAGTACACGTGGTCATTGTTCGGAGGATTACAGAAGTTATGTTGTGTATCAATTTAATTGCAAAGAAGTAGGATGTAATTCCTCTTATGTGGAATACACAACTAACACTTTAAGAACCCGAATTATGCAACACAGGTATAAACAAAGTAAAATATGGGAGCATTACACGACGGATCACAAATCCCCTCCTACAGTTGAAATTGCGAGTTGTTTTAAAATTTTATTTCAAGTTGGTAATTTCAACTATCTTCGTATAGCAGAATCTCTTTTTATTAAAAAACTTAAGCCGGATATCAATGTGAAATTTAATGAAATGAATGAATGCTTGAATGTTTTTTGAATGTTTGTGTTTTGCAGGTACACCTAGTATCCATGATAATAGCTGTATTTGCAAAATAATGTAAGCTTTTTTGATTTTTCATCAAAATTATTTTTTAAACTTCACAATTAATGTAAAATAATTTTAGTTTTTTATATTTAGAAATAATAATAATAATAATAATAATAATAATAATAATAATAATAATAATAATAATAATAATAATAATAATAATAATAATAATAATAATAATAATAATAATAATAATAATAATAATAATAATAATAATAATAATAATACCATATACAAATTTTATTTATCCCCAGGTCTAGATTCTAGAGCAGGATTGGCCCAAAAAAGACCAAAATTTAAATCAACTGATTTTTTTTGCGTATTTTT
>JABUQX010107023.1:0-5000 GCA_015478945.1 Trachelipus rathkii | reverse complement strand
TTTTCTAAATAGCCTTTTTAGTAATGAAGAATTTGTTGTATATGTTGAATTGGTACAATGCATCTCTTTAAACTTTTAAATAATAATAATAATAATATTATTATTATTATTATTATTATTATTAATAATAATAATAATAATAATAATAATAATAATAAATAATAATAATAATAATAATAATAATAATAATAATAATAATAATAATAATAATAATAATAATAATAATATAATAATAATAAAAATAATAATAATAATAATAATAATAAATTAATTAATATTATCACGTGATAATAAAACTAAGGAAGATAGGGATGTGCTCTTCAGTACGTTAAAGATTAGTTTTTTAATATTTTTGCGAAAAGACCTGAGGTTTGGTGATAACTAAACATTTTTAAAGAGTGTATTTCATTTATTTTTGCCCTTGTTTGAGATTTAGTTAGCTTGGATTTTGCTTAGTCTAGTGTAATGAAATTTGTTCTTCAGGGTTTGATTTTCCTCACAGTCTGGTTCTGCAAAATAATGTTAGTCAAAAGTTTATTTGTGACGTTAAAAGATGTGATGACTCACTAGAACTGTGTAGATATTCTGAAGTTTTAGTATAGATAAATTTTTGAAAAGTGGGTTTTATGTTCTTAGTAATTTCGAAACCGATAGTACATGACTTATCTTTTTTTCATAGCTACCAGACTTTTAAAATACTAGAGGTTGTAGCAGGTGCTCAATAATAATAATATAATAATAATTATAATAATAATAATAATAATAATAATAATAATAATAATAATAATAATAATAATAATAATAATAATAATAATAATAATAATAATAATAATAATAATAATAATAATAATAATTCAAATAAGATAATAATATAATAATAATAATAATAATAATATATAATAATAATAATAATAATATAATAATATAATATAATAATAATAATAATAATAAATAATAATTCATGCCAGTCCAAGATATATGTTTCCATCATAGGCGTTAAGTTTTCCAAAATGCCGAATTCATGAAGAGCTTGACTCTGTTGAGAACGTCATGCTAAAGGAGCGTCGCATCTTTCAGCACAACCGCAGTGGCACGGCCTTTCTTATATTCCCTCCTCCGATCCCTTGTGAAATTAAATAGTTAATGTTGGTAAGGAAAAGAGCGTTTTCTGAGTATGCTTAGTTAGTAAGAGCGGATTAAGTATTTGTATATTAAGTTTGTTTTAGATATGTTGGGTGATGACGTGTGGTTGTTGTTATTTGCTTTTACGCAGTTAAATAATAGTGTATGAAAGCACATTTAAAGTTTTAAGGTTTTTTGCGATATTTTATCATAAAAGGCGATCTTTGTGTGGCCTTAGCGGTGGACTTGGGGGCTGCATTGTGTCCAGTTCCAGTGTGGTTATAGGATCCTCTTCGCATGGTCGCTATGGGCGAATTTGGCAGAGATGAAAGTAATGATATGACGCGTCGATAAGTTTTAATTGAAAATGAAGATTAGATATGCAAATTTGTAAATTTCTCTCTCTCTCTTCTCTCTGAGTGTTTTCGTGTCTTCTCTCTCGGTCTCTCTTTCTCGTCTCGGGCGTGGGGCTCTCTGTGCGTGTCCTCTCTCTCTCCTCTTCTTCGGGTCTCTCGGGATGTGTCTCGGTCGTGTGGTGGTGGTGGTGTGTACGATTCGTCTGGTCGGTTCGTCTCTCTCTCGTTCGTTCGGTGGTTCATCGTTGGTGCTGCGTCGTGCGGTCTCTCATTGTTACGAGCAGTTGAGTTTTTCTATTTAAGGGAGAGTGAGATTAGGGAGGTCTTTGTGTGTGATTTTGGTGGCAAGACAAGAAAAAAGACAGAAAATAATATTCGTACCTGTGTTAGATTTTTCAATCTTTCTTGTTCTTTATAATTTATTTTTTTTCGTTCAATTTATATTTCTTTTTTTTCATTTTCCTTTCTTCTCTTCTTCTTCTTCTTCTTCTTCTTCTTCTTTCTTCTTTCTTTTTCTTTTTCCTTTCTTCTTCTTCTTCTTCTTCTTCTTCTTCTTCTTCTTCTTCTTCTTCTTCTTCTTCTTCTTCTTCTTCTTCTTCTTCTTCTTCTTCTTCTTCTTGGTCTTAGTTGATGGTCTTTCTTCTTTCTTCTTTCTTGCTCTTCTTCTTCTTCTTTCTTCTTCTTCTTCTTCTTCTTCTTCTCTTCTTAATTAATTATTATTATTATTATTATTATTATTATTATTATTATTATTATTTATTTTATTATTATTATTATTATTATTATTATTATTATTATTATTATTATTATTATTATTATTATTATTATTATTATTATTATTATTTCTAATAATAATGCAAACAAATTCTGCATTTAAAATACTATAGTTGAAACATTTTAAAAGATGGGGGCTATAATAACACAACTGCTTCGAAACAACCTTCAAATGTTTGATTAGGGAAACAAATTGAAATTTTTTGACACACACACGCACACAAACCTACAACACATCCTACATATACACACACCCTATACCTACACACACCAACAGCACACACCAACAATATAGTAATATATATATATATATATATATATATATATATATATATTATATATATATATATAATATATATATATATATATATAATTATTATATAATATATATACATATATATAAATAATATTATATATATATATATTATATATAATATATATATATATATATATATTATATATATATATATATATAAGTTTATTATATATATATATATATTATATATATATATATATATATATATATATCAACTATATTATACGAACATTCTCAGTATATATATCTCGTTATTCTATTTTTTAATTCTAATGAAAAATATGTTTAAATTAAGAACAGTTGATTTTGTTCCATCAAGACTTCGAGCTTTTATTTATTATATAAAGATTGTCGATCAGCATTTGAGAGTTACTAAGGTAGTTTAAATTTACTACTACACACATACTACAACAACTACTACTAATACCACCGAAAATAATAATAATAAAAATAATAAAATAATAATAATAATAATAATAATAATAATAATAATAATAATAATAATAATAATAATAATAATAATAATAATAATAATAATAATAATAATAATAATAATAATAATAATAATAATAATAATAATTTTCAAATATTAATGTCCGGGAAAAAAAAGAAAAGAAAAGCGCTTTCAGCTTTCTTTTTCTGACAACGCTTCGAACCTTGTATACCTCATATTCAGTTCAAAAGTATTTAAGTTTTAAAATTTATATTAAAATTAAAACCTGATATAATAATGAAAATAATGACAATAACCATGGCAATGCTGAAGAAGATAAATTCAATAATATGGAGCTATAAAGCATTCCTGACCTAAATTTGATAAAAATCACGAAATTATATATATATATTAATATATATATATATATATTTATATAGATCTAAATGTATAAATATATATATATATATACTATATATATAATTATATAATTATATATATATAATATTATTATATATATAAATATAGTATATAATGTTACTTATTTATGCTGCTCCCCGCCCTTCTCCTATCATAAGCAGACGTCCTCAAGAAACTTTGCCACCTGCGCGGACCCTGCTCAGAAGTCCTCCAGAGAAGTAATAGAGCGAGTGTGGCTTATGTTTTATCAAAGATTCGGGCAATTAAGTAGAATGTGGTTTTGGTGCCATCCAAAAGCAGGAAGAGACATCTTTGGCAATGGGCGGTTCGTGCTCTATTTTCTCCGAATTTGTTTTCCTAAAGAGAAAGGTAGTGACCAGAGAGAAGACGGAACAATGTTGGGCGTGTTTTTCGGTCCATTGATCGTTCTGTAGGTGACATTTCTGGTGGACGTGATTGGAGTATGGTGCTGTTTGGGTATGTGGAGATTTCTCTTTGGGCTATTTGTGCATGAATATGTTTGATGGTGAGATGGTTTGGGTCTGGTTGGGGAGAGTGTTGTAGATATTTGAGTAATAAGAAAGAGCGGGATTTTATTTCTTCTTGTTGTGGATGGCTGTTGAAGTATCTGGTGTAAAGGGTGATCTATGGCGAGAGATTTGCTGAATAAATTAGTAGTCAATCATGTCTTCTTCTTTTTTTATGGGGAGGATTTTTGTTTCTGTTTGTAGGTGATGAATCTGTGTAGTTGGAAGGCAGACTGCTATTATTTTCTAAGGGCCTTGTTTTGTGTGGTTTCCAATTTATTCATGTTGGATTGTGATAGCACAGGGACACATGCAGGTGATGCTTAGTTCATTAAGGAGAGTATATATTGTTTGTGAACTATTGCAAGAGTTTCTTTCTGTTGGTCAAAGTTTGCACCAGTGAGGGCTTAATGTACATTGAGTTTACTCTTGAGGTAATATTGTTAATGTATGGAGTTAATATGTCATATAATGAGTGTCGAATGTTAAACTTAAAATGGTGTTTTCTTTTGCTGAGGGAGAGTCAACCGTTTATTTGCTAGATAAATTATTGGGAGGATATTGAATTCTCTTCTCTCTGGGGTCAGTAAAGTAATTGTGGATTTCTATGGCGAGGCACTCATCTTCTTTATAGTTAGCCATTGTTCGAGTTGGGGCTAATATATTGTAGTAGATCTCGGATAGTAATGTTTATGGGTGTACTTATTGCAGTAATAGTTAGTCACTATTCACACCTGTTGATTTTTATAGGAAAGGATGTAGTGTTAGGTAGGTCGTGCATGAATAGGTTGAAAAGGGTAGGCCCAACGAATAATGCGTGTAAGGAAGAGGGATTTTGGTTAAAGCCAGTTAAAATATGTTGGATCAAGTCTGTAAGGGAGTGTGGAGGGTAGAGGTAGAGCGTTTTTGTCTGCGGCCCTGTTGTGATTTTTACATAGGCATGCAAAGGGAGATCCTGAGGAAGATTAGTTTTTCAAATACTTTGGACCCCATGGAGATAAAGGATAAGGGTGTGAAGGAAGCGGATTATTGTGAATTTATATATATATATT
>JABUQX010107021.1:5000-32500 GCA_015478945.1 Trachelipus rathkii | reverse complement strand
ATATATAATATATATTATATATAATTATCATATATATATATATATATATTATATATATATATCATATACTATATTTATAATATATATATATATATATAATTTATATAATATATATATATATATATATATAATATATATATATATAATAAGGAGTGTGAGAAAGAATAATTTCCCTAAGTTTCTGATTTCCAAATTCGCTTTTAAAATAACTCTTAAAAGCCTAGCATGTCAACATATCTGAGACATTAATAATTAATTTAAACTGATCATAACATTTGGGATTATCGACTCCCCCCCGCTTCCTTTGGAAGAATTGTGATTTAAACCGTAAGAATTAATTCAGGTACAAATTCTATGATATTTATACCCCAATTTAATATGTTTAATATTATACTTGGGTCAATATAAAAAGTAATAAATTTTTGAAAATTTTTTACCATGAGATAAGACATGGGCAACTTTAGGATCCGATTAGGGTAATTTGTATGTATTGCACGCTCTATTGTCATAATAAATTATAAAATAAACTTTTTAAATGTGAATTTTTCTTCTCCTCTCTTCTCTCTCTCTCTCTCTCTCTGCTCTCTCTCTCTCTCTCTCTCTTCTCTCTCTCTCTCGTCTCTCTATATATATATATTTATTTATAATTAATATTATAATATACTATAATATATTAATATATAATTATATATTTAATTATATATATTATATAAACTTAATAATATGATATATATATATATGATTATAATTATAATTATATATTATATATTAATATATTATGTACTTAATTATATTTTTATTATTTAATTTTAATGTTGTACCATAAAAATATAATATAATATATATTATATATCATGGTCAGCGTTTAGATATATACCGTCATTATGTTTCTTAAAAACGTAATAATGACTACAGTAAATCGAATTAAATTGGTGGATGCTGAGTTCCTAATTTATAGTTGCTGTGAAAATGTAAAAATATAAAAAAAAAAAAATAAAAAAAAAAAAAAAAAAAAAAAAATTAATATCTCAAAAACTACATAGCTACAGCGAAAAGAATACATTTTGGAATCCTTGGTAAAATTTACAAGGAAATGTAAAAAAAAATAAAAAAAAATTAAAAATATATTGTTAATTAATTATAAGTATTATATGATTAAAGGCCTATTTAGATGACCTTTATTAGGTGTAAAATGAGACCTTTTATTGGTAGTCCGTGTATATATAATAGACTTTCCTATTAAAATTTTTTTCTTTTTTTTTTTTTACCTTAAAATACCCCTAAGAGTGGAGTGTATTATATACCGCACCATGTTCAGATCTGTGCTGGAGTTCTTCGTATCCTTCCAGTTGGGAACTACGGATCTTAATTATTGGTAAACTAAATTTCCCCCCTCCGGGTGAATGGTCATCCTGGAATCCCGCTTTCTTTGTATATCTTGATGTATTGTCCATGGTATTTTACCTTCCGCTCCTCCCCTAACGGTGGAGTATGGAAAAAACAGTTCCCCCTCCTAATGTTTCCCCGTCGCTCAGATGGCCTTCCTAGTGTGCCGTATAAAGTCATTTACATATTTAAAAAATATTACCAGTATTCCAAAAATGTATTCCCTTTCGACTGTAGCTATTGTAGATTTTTGAATATAAATTTTTTTTTTTTTATTTACTGTGTAACTGCTGATTTTTTTTTTTATACTCCTTATAAACATTAACTGTTATTAATATTTATATGTTCTTCAACAACTATTTATGTTATGTGTCCGTTTACGTACCAATATAATTGTATGTGTTTTAGATTACTACATCGTAATATGTTTTAGACTTCGCGACTGTCCTAATTATATATTATATATATATTTATTATTGTATATAATTTATATTTATATTATTATATATAATTAATATATTATATTTATAATTAATTATATTATTAATTTAATTTATATTATTATTATATATTATTAATTATTATTATTTATAATTATTAAACAATATCAATATTAATATATTATTTATATAATATTATGATATTTAATTATTATATTTCATATCTAATATATTAATTAAATATCATTATTTAATTTATATTTATATTTATATATTATTAATTTATTATAAATATTAATTATTATTATATCTGTATATAAATTATAATATGGCTCATTGTCATAGCTATATCTGTGAAATTTGATATATGTAGCCAGATAGGCCTAATATTTATTTTCCGAATTAACGTATATTCGTAATCAAAAATTGAGAGCACAGCACGCATAGCGATAAACAAGTTTTGAACTTTTATTATACTACGTGGATTTATATCAAACATTATTTACAGCATTTTTAGTTACATAATTTTCCAATTATTTGTAAACAATAGTAAACAATGAGAGTTAAATATATATACTACATTTATCATAAAATGTTAGTTACGAAAGTAATAGGTTAAGTTATATGTGTTTAGGTTACTTATTGATTAATATCATTTTTAAAAATATTTAAAAATTGTGAAGCTCTTATTTTTAATTATCCTAATGTTTTATTTGCTATATTATTACATAATACAGTTATTTGACTTTTATCAAATAAAAATGTGTTTCGAATCCATGAAAATCGATATGGATAAAAACTCACTCACAGATAATGGAATATTAAAATATTTCTTATTTGCACATGAGCATATTTTTTATATAGTTTTTCTTATATACCTAATTTATTTCTTAAATTTATAATATTATAAGATATTAATTATTATATATAATTATATTTAATTATATAATTAATCTTTATTCAATAAAAGACTAAAATTGATCTAATTTATATACAAATAAATAATATGGGTAGTATAACTAAGTATATACTCATAAATAAATAAGTACTAGTGAATAAATTTTATAAGATATGACTGAATATTTAAATCATAATAATTATAATATAGTTAAAATAATTTTAAATAATAATAAGAATTATAGTAATAATTATATTATATATAAGAGTTGAAAGCTGACAAGAAAATTAAGACAAAAAAAATAATCAAATGAATTAAAAATTTTAATTCAAAGTTCTTTGAGAAAAGAAAAGAATTCTGAAAAAGGGTTAAACTTTTTTGATTAAATTTTCTAATTAATTAAAAGTTATAAACTTTTAATTAATTTAATCAATTTAATAACAATAAATTATCGTATTGAGTTAAATCATTTGACGCTAGGAGCAAGGTTTTAGATATTTTGATATCTCAGAGTGTAATACTCAATTTCCACGATTCTTGATAATTATTTTTATTTTTTGGCTATAAAGCTTATCATGCGGGAATATGATTCGATCCCGAGTAAGCTAGTAAGAAGAGCAACTAATATTTATGCTCTAGAATAGCTAATATACAAAATGAATCAGATTAATATAATAACGCATTGTATATATATTTAGTAGATATTTAATTAAATATATATATTATACTAATTGTATTATTTTTATTAATTATTAAATATATTAATATCTATATAATTATATAATTATATATATAACTTTAATTTCATTATATATATATAAAAGGAATAAGAATCAATTAAGCTTATAATAATAGATAGTTTTAGATGATAGACTATATAATGATTTTATTAAAGAAACTATGTAGAAAAAAATCTTGTGATATAAATATTAAATTACGAGACAAAAAATAGAGAAACCTAACTTATACTAACCTAACCTAACCTAACCTAATACCTATATATCATAACTCAAATCCTATATACTTAAATTCACGTAAACTAATTACTTAAAGCTACTTATCCTAATAACCTACACTAAACATCTCCTTAACCGAAACTTTAAACCCATTTCCCAATATATCTCTTAACGCTAACCTAGACTTTACAACCGTTAAACCTAACTCAAACTAAACGGCTTACACACAAATACCAAGTCCATATTGAAAAAAATGGAACTGTATTTTTTTCATATACATCCAAAAAGTTATATATTAATTGTTCTTGCAATAATTCTAGATGAACACACGTTTTTACTACAAATCATTATTGTAGATCCTTTAATATGTAAAATTTAATAAAAGTTTAGAATAAGCGATTTATATCCTATACGCATATACTCAACAACAACATACCACTTTCTCTATAAATTTCTAAGGTATCAACATAATAATAGAAAGGACAGTTTTCTATACTACACTATTATAAGTATACTATATATTGATAATAATACTATATAGTATTATAATATATAAATATATATATATATTAATAAATACATATATATATAATATATAATCAATATATAAATAATAGTAGTATTATAAAGAGTTAATATTTACTTAATTTGCCGTCGCATATTCTTCTCATATGTACCGTACAGGTTGGTCGTACAAGTCATTGCTTCGCTACCGCCATCGGTGTATTATTTTTCGTACCATTTTGGATCCAAATTTCACCATATCTATATTAATTAATATATATATGTATACTAATAAATATATAAATATAATATATATATATTATATATATAAATATTAGAATAGAATAAATATAATTAAATATATCAAATATTAGTTCCTCATATATATAATAATGATATAATATTAAAATTATTATATATATGTATACTACGTATATATATATTAGTGATAACAAGATAACTAATGCCGCATAATCAGCGCAATCCGCATTCCGCCGGAAGCATTCCGCACATCACAAAGAATCCCGTACATCCCGTGAGCATCCGCATCCGCCACTTAATGCACTACCTAGCAGGATGTTCATATGCGGGATATTTAATTGTTCGAAGATTGATAAAGAATTCATAATAAAAATACTTAAGATCGAACCCTGAAGAATTGAAAATAGAGTGAAGCGTAATTTAAAAACGGCTTGAATAATTTCCATAATCTTAAATGTCTACTCCCCAAGACATTCCATATTCGACTGGCCACATGATAAGTATACACATTCATAATTGAAATGGAAGAAACATATATATTCTCAAAGAACTGCAATTTTCTGAACTCGATACGCCCCGTTCTCGATTATTCTAAAGTATAATAATTCTTGCTAAATGTGATAGAACTCAAATGAACATTCATAATCCACACCTGCACTTAAGCTACTGTAAACCATTAAAGAAAGGTTCAGCAAAAAAAAAAATAGCGCCCTACAGTACTTATCTGTCTTCGACTGTAATATACATATAGATAACCACAGAAAAAATACCCATTAATTCTCAAACGCTATAAGAACATTATTGAACCATCCATCAAATGAAAATTAAATTGAATATTTGAAAACAGAAATGAAAGATGTAATTATGTAATTAAAACTATAGACGCTTAGTGAAAAAATAACCCGACTTTTAGGTTCATGTAGAAATAATTGACTATCACCACATAATAGCAATGATACTTACTCTAGATATCTCCGATTAATAATAAAGGCAAATAGTACAAATCGTTTTATTTTAAGATATAACAACTATTATTTATATACGGTATCTTCTTCACTTTTATAGTATGCTAAAGTTGAAAAACTTCAAATCCGATACAGTCTTATTAATATCGCCCAGACCCATTAAAATGAAACAAAAAATAACGAATTTAAAGCGAATGGAAAACCTAATACCTTACTATCAAAAGTTGATATTAAAAATATTTACTGGAAGAATTCTACAGTCCAGTATTGATGAAGAAACCTCGGCCATTGCCCGAAAGATTGAGTAAGTGCAATGATGAACAACTATCAACACGAACACACAGACTAGATACATAATGATGATCCGTGTCGTAAGGTGTGGCAAAGATTAATAAGCGCAAAAAATGTTTAAACCCACGCTGCATGATAACCTTGCGAGGATAAATACCCTATTTATAACACTGTTCATCCAACTTATGTTCCAAGTGAAGAGAGTAGAGTAATATTTATCAGTCAAATCCACTTAGTTATCAAAGGAGCAATAAATGAAATGAGTAATGGTAGGAAAACACCACCTACTTTTGAATATTACCAGTTACCTTAGTAGTGATGCAGAAAAAGTAGTAAAATAATAATCTCAATATGTAAAATAAGTACGTTCATTAAAGGAACGAGGTCGCGTGAGAGAAAAGTGAGCTTTTAGGTATAGGGTTCGTTTAGTTGTAGGAATCCCCGAGTCTTACAGATATGACTCTAACGAAAATATATAGAAGGTAAACCACCAATGAATTAATATTAGTTAAATTGTCGGGCTAAAAACTTCTGAATAGATATAATATATAATATATTATGAATATAGTATAAGATAAATTAAATTAAATATAATTTAAATATATTTAATATAAATGAAAATATAATAATAAATTAAGAATTCATGTGAAATCGTAAATATTCAAAATAAAATATATATATATTCAATATATAATAACAATTATAATTAAACATAATAACTAATTTAATATAATAAGTTATTAAAATTATAGAATAAATATTAATATAAAAAAAATAATAATAGATATTGAAAATAAACTATATGAAATTAATCTATATTAAAAACACCAAAGACAACTAGATTCCATAGTGCGTCCGCAATTCCGCAAGTTACTGAACGGATTCTAAAGCGTTAAAAAAATCACAATACATCCAGCCAATTCCGCAAGGAATGAGCTGTAGAAAAAAAAATGACATCTGTAGACAACTTATGCATTCACTGTAATAATTAAATAATAGTAATTCTAAATCCATATAATACAGTATTATGAAAATATATAATAATAAGATAATAAATACAATTGAGAATAAGATATATATATTGATAATATAAAATACCATTTAAAATATAAAACTGATAAATTATATTATATAAGAAACAAGAAATATAGATTGTGTAGCTCACCAAAGTCCTATAATATTATATATATATTGATTTAATACTATAATATTATTATATGAAAGGGTACTAATTGCTGGGTTTATTCACACGCAGACAATAGAAGAATAATCCAAAAATGTGCCTTATATAGTAGAGTAGCATAAGAAATCAAAGATTATCAGAAAAGCTATTAAAATATTTTCACTTCAAATGTACTTAGATAAACAATACCAAGGACCTAGCTATATTATATACCCGCTTCACACAACAACATACCACAAAACTTACTAATAATATAATTTAGATATATAATAAATATATTATAATATATACATATATAATAAATAAAATAATATATAAATACTATCTAATTATAATCTAAACAAATATATTCTACTTATTCTATTATAAAAAATAATATTAATCCATATATCAATTTTAAAGCAATAATTATAACAGTGAATCAAATAAGTTAATATAACATATAACTACTGAATATATAACTTTATAGCTAGCTACTCCATTATTATAAAGTAGATAGTTCATCTAGAACAACAGAATCATCTGAGGGCTATCGAAAAAAATTCGCAGACCTGAACAATAACCGATATATAGACCAAAGATAAGAGAAAACCCCTAGCTAGAGATGTCTAAACGATTTTAAAGCTAAAAAAAACTATAACCTACTACATGAGAATAGGAAGTCGCAAGAGTATTCGCTTAAATAAAGAGCTAAGAATGCTTTTATATGATATGTAGTCGCTAATATCTCCAGTGAAAAATAATTAAAAAATACACCCAAAATCTTATTATTATAAGGGCTAGGATCAGCGACATAGGTAAGTTAAGCGACAGATTGGGGAGGGGACTTCACCTTCAATCCCCCTCGGCTTGAGCGCCGAAGTAGAGACCCATGATCTCTTTATCCCATTAACTTTATGCGATTTTAATCTTGGTCTGTATTAATTATTAGAGTTAACAAAAAAAATAAAAAGAATAACAATTTGCCGGGCTACACCACTAGCTGAACCGAAGACCTAAACTATCTCATGAAAGATAGATCGAGAAAAGTATTTCAGCTATCTTCTACTAGTATCGTTTGCTCAGATGAAATAGATACGGCTGTTGTAACGATATCTCTAAAAGGACAACTGAAGTATTAATATAGAAGTAATAATAATATATATAGATAATATATATTATTATAATATTATAGAAATAGATCTTCTTAACTAGTAATAAACTATTAATATACTTAACCTATTATATAAAAGTACTAATAAATTAAAATATGATATAAAAATAAATTATAATTTATGTATCTTTTTTTTATTTTTCACGTCTGAAAAACTGAAAAATAAATTCCTAGAAATAAAATAAATATTTATATTATACTACAACTACTATTTATGATAACTATAATATAACTACAATAATTAATATATTAATACATTTATATATAATCATATTAAATTATTATTATTATAACTTTATAATAAAGAATAATATCTAAATAAGTTCGAAAAAACAATAGTTATATGTAATTATTATTAAATTAAAACATAAATTAATATATATTATTATAAAGAACATAACACGCTATTACAGATAAAGGAATTTTATTAGCAATAAAAAAGTACATATATATCGAAAAAATTCGCAGTAAAAATCAACTCGTGCAGCCCCTTTGAGCATAATGGAGTAAGATCAATGATTGTTAAGCTAATAAAATCTTCCTACATACTAGCAGGAATAAGAGCGTACCGAAAGTTAACCATTAAGTTGCTTATTATTTATCAATGATTACTATAATCTTACTAAATGAGTGTAATTATTTTTTTTTTTGTTATTGAGACTTGAATAGATTCTGACAGAAATATACGTGCTATTTTATTCCACTGATAACATATCATCATTCTCATTTTTTTAAAAATAGCTTTCATCCCATCGTAAATAGAGGACTAAAAAAGAGAATGACGTAATGCAAAAAAATATGGCGTAAGATAATTATTGGCTCCGACTTATTTCTAAATATATTCACCTATCACAGTAATAATGTATTTTTATTATCTTTAAATATCGTAAATTCAGGACCTCACCTTCTTTATGGTTAAGGTCTTATTATTAAATGCTTTTTTGTTGTTAATACACAGTATTCAATAACCTAATGATGTGTCTAGTTCAACAAATTAATTACAGTAATTCATATTTAAAGCTATTTTGATCGATAATTTTGTACACAATTACTCATTAAAATATTAATATATAAGTAAAACAAATCGAAAGACGGTTGCTTTCCAACTTTAATATATCAGCCACTTTTTTTGATCGTAATTAGTTGTTCAAAACATTACTTCAATTTGCCAGAATTTGTCACCAGTTTCCCTTTTTAAGGTTTATCTTTCTAGATGAACTGGATTATCTAGCAGAAGTGGGACTGATTGTGAATCGTAGAATCAACGGAAATTGTGAATATTGCATTAGTCATCGCTATTTTCTCTTAAAATTTTTTAGTAAAGTAATAAATCTATATACACATATAGAATATAGTAATATATGAAAAATTAAACATTAATAAATAACATTTAAATAAAATACTAATGCATACTGAGAAGTCGGTGACAATTTTTGCACCGAAGAAAATTCTTAAAAATTTCATAAACATACCATAACGTACTATAGATAGAGGACGTCATAAGAGTAAAAGTTATCCCTTACTTAAGTTGAGATTAACGTTTATTATGAAAATATCACACATATAGCCAAAAATTAATTTCATAGCTTTAATATAAAATAAAAACGATAGTCAATTATATGTCCCGAAACGTTTGGGGACGCGCCTGAAAGTTAAAGCGACTAAAGTACCGACTGTCTAAAAAAAAAGGGGAGAGGTATGATGGGCTGGAGACCCACTGACCCATTCTCATTTTTGGAATATAAAATTTTCACCGAGAATTATCTGTCTTGAAATCTCATGTCAACAAAACTATATTGTACCAATTTTATTCAGCAAAAATAATGATATATTTTCAGATAAGATAATATATATGAAAATTATGTAATATTATGTATTAGTGAAAAATATATATTAATAAGATATATATAATATATACCTATAATATATATATAGATAATAATATAAGATATAATATTATATTAATATATATATTATATATGTGTATGTATGATATATATATATGTTAATGTTGTAGTAATATGTATATATATGTGCATGTGTAAAGATATATAAAGGTTAATATAGGCTAGGAAATCATGACAGTAGCGTATATATATCATTATATCGGAGTAAAATAAATATATATTAATTAACTTCCTCCTTCCACAAAAAAATGCAGAAAAATGAAGAGCCGATACTAACACTACTACTTTAATTAAGGTTTCTATTTTGACCAACGTTTTAAAAAAATCTCCAATAACCTCGTCAAATGAAGTATAACATTAAAACATCAGATAAGGTATAAGTAACGACAAGTTAAAACATATGTTGAGAAAGCCGATTATAAGATTGCATCAAAGTGGCAATATATGTCACATAAGTTTAAAAATTTATTAAACATTTTCCTCTACATCTGAAAGAAAAAAAATATAGAGACGGTAGCAATACAGAATGAAGACAGAGCCAAGTAAAAACTACCATAATCAACTTATCATCGAAACTCCTCAAGACCGAGCTTACCCCAATCCCTAAACCACGCACGCCTGCTACGACCACAGCATGCACCAAAAAAGCGATGGGTTAGAAACACTATTTGGTTTAAAAGATATATTCAAAATTATGATAGATCTACTAAACACTATGGATCATAACTCATATATTAATTATATTAAGATGAGTCAATTGATCGACCTCTACATTTACAATCGGAAAGTATCAAGTATTGACTCCAGAGTACGTAAAATTGGGACTTTTGAAACTAACCAAAAGTTGTACACATATCTTTCATGCATATCGTATGCTTATACATATCTTCCTATCACGCAAATACATTGTAGGATAGAAATTAGATACATAGTTTTAAAAACATTAATAGAAAAGGCTATGAAAATATTGCAATTGTTATATATAAAATTTGATAATTAACGTAAATTTAGATATGAAAGAATAGATTATGAAATTTATCAATAATATAATTTATCTATAGAATAAAAGAAAAATATACTACTGTAATCAAAACTATCGGTGATGATAATAAAGTTACTTACCGTAAAGTCTGCTAAATTGACACGTAAAAAGGATGAATTTTGTAAACAAATAAGTATCAATTAAAACTGCAAATTTCAGAGAAACAAAACTGCTTATATTCATTTAGTATATAAGATTTTAAATTTGCATTATTATTATTATTCTCAGATGAAAATTTGTATGATATTTACTACAAGTAAAATAATTAAATAATAATTGAGGTTATATTTGAAATTAAGTTATACGCATCTAGCACCCAATCATCAACTATTTCATAAAGACGTCGTTTTCGGAGTGGAATATATTAAAGATTGTACAGACGTCGCGTGGAACTGATTGATTGAGTACATTCGTATTATCATAATGTACTGACACAAGTTTCATTCAAGTGATGAGAAAGAATACTGTTACACACCCGACTATAAAATTATTGTATTCCACAAAAGAGAAAATATAATCAGGAATTTCATAAAGCAATACGATATATAGTGAAATTCGATATAAAGTAAATAAAATAGTAATTTTAATAGATAGAAATGCTATAATATGTCCTCTATGGATGCATTCAACCCCCAAATTACAGTAGATTTAGAAGCGTTCAGCGCCGGTGTACGGTAAAGGCGATACTGACGTGAGGAACAATTTTAAATTCAGGGTTGAGAATGCTTTATTATTTTTATTAAAATTCTCATTAGAAGAACGAGAAACCATTGACAAAAATACTTTAAAAGAAAAAAGGAAAAAGATGTTCAAAGATGTAGAAGTAAATTATAATGTGTATAGGAGAAGATGAATAATGTCAAATTCATAATAAAAAGCCTTTATCTGAATAGAACAAAATTGATAGACCCTCAATTAAATGGCTATGATAGACCCACCACCACATACATTACTTTACCACACTTATTTTCAGATGTAGATAGCAAAAAAAATAAAAGAAAAAAATAAATAAGGCAGATAAAATAGTTATGTTTCGTATATAATAGATAAAATATTTATTAACTTTGATAAAAAGGTAGTATATTGATATTGAAAAATATAAACAATACCATCACGTCTCTTAACTATAGTTGAGGTGTTCTCTAGTCGAAGAGGAATAATCAACTATGGAAAAGATGAGACACCACAGGATTATGATTATTAACTACAAAATATTGAAATATTAACACTTCTGTTTAGAAATATGATCTCAATTAGTATTGAAATTTAAAAAATAGCGTAAATTATAGGCACGACGTTTTTTTTAGATCATCAGATTTTATCTACATAGTATATTAAAAGATAATATAAATTCTTAGATACGCGTACTAAAATATCACGCTTTCCATACCTAAACGACTTTATTAATATACGTACTTTACTTTTAAAAGGATAATGGTTGATCAAAATGAGTGAGTTAATTGAAATATAGGTGGAATAGAATCATTCGAGTTTTGAAAAATTGATGGAACCGTTGTCACCACTCTATTATATTTTTTACGAGTAGATATTGTAAATACTAGTAGTAAAATTAAATGAATGTATAATATTACAATAGACATTATTAATTAAAGGACATCCACCACCATTAACGTGATGTATAATGAATTTATATTGTTTAATTCTTTTTACACTTAATAGCAAATAACAATAATATAAGAAACTCGCATTAAACAAGGAGAAAAATAAAGTACAATAAAACGCTTAAAGAGAGTGAAAAACTTAAGGTAAATAGAGATAAATAAAGAGAAGTTGAGGAAAAATTTATATATTCATAAAAAAATTAAACTGTTATAGTAGATATATTTCTTCTGAAACTGTCATTTTAAGTAGGTGAGATTCCCCTTCAAATTTCACCTATAGGATTAATTATCAAGCTAAAAAAAAAGAAAAATGTAAAACCATTTATATTATAAGATTAAACACTTAAATATATGGAAATAACTATTCTTAAATAGATAAAGATCAAGAGAAGAAATTATAGAGAAAAAAGTGATTTATAATAATATTATTAATAATATTATGCGAAATAAATTTCCTTCAATTCAAAGTACAATTAACTAGAAGAAAAAATGGCTTGACAACTTCAGAGTGGACGCTATAAAATAGAACTTTAGAATATATAAAAAATTTTAAATTCATTTTAAACACTGAATGGCTTTAAAAAGATTGAGAGATGATTGTGATGAAAATCATTCTTACATAGTAATATTTATAATATCATGGAAAATGTTTCACCTTTGAATTTATATATAAAGTACTACATAAAATTATTTAATTAAATAAAAAATAATAATAAAAAAAAAGCTATATTGAGTAAGAAGATGTATAGGACGGATCGAGACCGAAAGTATTTCAGGTAAGTCAAAATTATAATGAAATACGACATCAGTACCTACTTTTAGAAAATGATCATCCAAATATTAAAATTTATAATTATGTATAATTTGAAATTATATAATAATTATATTATAGTTATCTATAAAAATAATAAATTATACTGTATAAAAATAATAGATTATAATAATATAATAATATAGAATCATATATAATTATGGTTAATAGTGTATAACGCCGAACAGAACCCATTCATGAGAAAGATTTAAGGAAAAAGAATTAAGAAATTAATTGAACTGATCGAAGGAACGAAGGATAAGTCGAATTGTTGAAAGTAATAAATTGTCTGTTAATTAATACATTTTCGAATACTTTTGGTTATAAATTTTATAACTATCGTTGTTAGAAAAAAATTAATATTAGAAATTTCCAGTGATGGTGGTGGAGCAAATGATTATAGAACCCCCCAGACAGAGGGGTATCCTGTATCAATTCACTGGGTTAGACAGAAAAATGTAAGATAGGTAAGACAAAGAATGATAACATTTTGCTTGATATTACGGATTATTCTTACTTATATTTCCATTGTTTTATCTTCACAACCAAAGTAGAAACATTGATGAAACCTAAAATGTGAAAAAATTAAAATTAATGTTACGAGATTGAAATTTGTTTTCATCTGCGGTTCTGAGTGGAATCCAAATAATTAGAGCAATTTCTAGAGATTGAACAGATTACCTACAAATATAATAATATTCATGATATAATTTAAAAAACCATATAATAATAATTAGTTAATAATTATTATTATTATTATATTATCATCTTTATTTTAAATTTAATTGCTTTTAAGTTTTAACTGCATCTATTGATTTATTATATATTTATTCATTATATTAACCTATTCTTTTAATTTATTATTTAATTTATAATAATAATTTATTATATTATCTAATTTGTAATATTATTTGCGAATTCATTAAGGTGACATTAATTATAGGTAAAGTCTTTAAAGGAATATAATATAGAGATTATTACAAAATTCTTAACTTCAAATTATTTACATCTATTATGATAAAATATAAAGAAATCACAAATATACGAAATATGAATCTACTATCCACACAGCACTTATCAGTATTATTATTGTCAATATATGACGATTACACTAATCGGAACATTGTAACTATAGATGATTTATATTGATATTATATACAAAAAAATCTCGAATACCTAGAAGATGTGAGAAAAAATTTAAAATTAAAGATAAGCAGATTATAAAAAAACACAAAGAAAAAGATAAGAGATAGTAGAAAATATTTTAATGATAGTCGAGAAATTCAAGATATAGATAATTAATAAAAAAAGAATTAGAGATTAAATATAAAAGAAATACAATTAAAACTATGATGTGTAACATTACAAATACTTTGCCACAGTTATATTACAATATAAAACATAATGTATATAAAAAATAAGCGTTAAATAATATATATATCAGATAGCGCAAAGCACTAAAAGAGATTCCCACAAGCTCATATAAAAATAAAGTTCAATTAATTCACTTTCAATAACAACCTACACACAAAGAAGAACAATTTAACCGTTTTTAACTGAAGGAATATAAAATTTTATATAAACTACAAAATTTATTGTGTAATATTATTAGTATTATTAAAAACTATTTTCTTATGAGAAAAAGCAACGTCCCAAATTCGAGAAGACTCTGAAACAGTCACTTTAGGCAATGAGTTTCACAAGGGGCGGAAATATTGGGATGAGTCGTATACATGAGAAATAAACGCAAAGGCAGCAACTACCTTTACTGTTTTATTGCGCGAGAGGCTATTTAGACGCAACATCTCTTGAAGACGGTCGGAAATGCATGGGTGGCATTTTTTATTTCTTCGGATACCATCGAGGCATTTTCCGTGCTTACACGGCACAACCATATTAGCAGGCTACGTGCAACACGGTGATCAATATGGATTTTTAGCTTCCGAAACAAACTGTCTGTTCACGTTACAAGATATGCGATAATATGATGAAGCGAAGTCAACACAGACATTATTTTCCTATTTTGCCTTCATAATGTACGAAATACAAGTATATACGGTACGCATAGACCACCCCTGCCCGCCTAATATTATATGTAGATTACATCTTTAGAGACTACTCTCTTTACGACGAGGGGTAATGTATTCGAGAAAGCACCATATCATTATACCTCCGTTTTAAACGATCTTACATGCCCAAAATAATTTTTGCAACAAATAAAAACACTCTGCGGTATTGATTAAAGACATTCGCACACCCTTCTTGTCACAACATAACGCAAATAACTATCTATTTAGAATAAACTCGCCAACAAGAATTTATTTTATTCCGACTAAACTATGTCCCCCGACTAGGCCTACGGAGACCCGCATCAAAGAAGCGCTGCTGTTCAAACAGACCCAAAATAAGCTCTATAAAATATCACAAAACTAATCAGCTACTACAAAAATAACAAATAAAGTATCTATAGATATAAAAACCAAATAAACACGGGCCTTCTTTTATCATTGCCCACACGTTACTATAAACATATAGTTAGTATGTAGAATAAAATATAGATGATAATAATAAGTTAAAGGAGAAACTATAAAATTATTCATTCGATTAATTATATAGATAAAGATTTTAATAGATTATAGATGATAGAAAATATAAATATGAATAGTACAGAAAGAATAAATGTGTGAGGAAAGATAGAAAGATGAAAAATTATAAATTATTTAGTAATCTGGTTACTTACATTAGCACCAAGCTACTCTATGAGAACTGGTCTATATTATAGATATACTCGGGTCAACCAAACATCACCACAGCATATAATATTAAAGATAAGTATGGCGCCTAGCAAGCATATGCTGTTACTAACCTCTATAATACTGATCTTTTTTTAGCAGTTTTAAGTACAAAACATAATAAATATATAAGTAAAACGAAACAAGCTGTAAACTAAATCAATATAATATAAAGATTTAATATGTTCTTGAAAAACCAAACTATTTATCAAAGCAGAATATATAATATATTATGTTATATATAATATAGTATATATATAAAATATATATATAATAAATATATTGTGTGGGTAATTCAACTCTTTAAATCTGTCAAACTCGTCATATCTCGCTCTCAAAAAACCCTCCTCGATACACTTTCCTATTCACTTTCACGCGCGCTAAGTCTTACCCTAAACAACATTAAACAATCATAGGAGTCAAACTATGAAAAATTGAATGTCTACTGAGACCCTCACATCACAACTTTTAGTGCCTCAAAATGCCTTCAAAAACAAGAACTGAGGGTATTCAAATAACTGGTCATATTTCTAAATGATATATTTCATTTCGTTTTTATCTTGCACAATGCTCCAGATACATGAAATGTTCCCGCTTTATGTCGTCCCTTGTATCGGTTAAGAATCCACAAATTCGCGTGGGTGTTCTCGTGGTTGCGCATTTTCCACCCTTAATAACCCTTTTATTTAGATGAAGCTAATGCCTATAGAAATCTTAATATTATAAACGTCCTATACTTTGACTCCCTTAACCCTCTTATCTAACTACATCTTTGTGACGTCGGTGCCCCTATCTCTTTCTATATAAGGTATTACAATTATTCGGCAGAGTGCTCCAGAGAAATGACCTCTCCTGCTCGCGTCCACCACTGCGTCGCCCTCCTAAAACAAGGGTGCCTTTTTCTCTCATGAATATTGTGTGGTACAATGATCAAGATCACTCTTCGTGCGTACCTCCGCTTCTTTCTAGCCACAAAACTGTGAACTCCTGCCTTCTTTTATCCCCGCATATCCAATCTTCCTCTATTAACCCCGTTCTGACGCCCAACCGACGGAATTGGTTAGCCAAGGACAGGTGTTACTTCCATTATTTAATTTCTTTATGAAATTTTTTTTAGTACTTTATATTATATTTATATTTATAGATAAATCAAGGGCATTGGGCCCTATGTTGTTTAACTTTTCGATTAATTCATGTAATTATAACCTAACATATGCTACAACAACTATCCCATTGAATATATTCAATTGGAATAATATTAAAGTAATATGTATTAAAGACATATACTTTTATTCTTTTGTGTGGGAAGCTTACATTGAGACATAAGTCTCCAGTTTCTTCACATCCAAATTTATTGGCTCCATAAGAGGGGCATTCAATTAAAAATATTTAGCTATAAATATAAAATTACGGTGAATTTTAAATTTGTTACTATTAATTATAAAAATTTAGTATAAATAAATATATATATAAGTAGAATATTATAAATATATTTTATCGCAAAAATTAATTATACTTTTTAAATAAAAAAGTTATTATTAAATAATAAAAATTCAATAATAATAATAGATTATTGTTTCTTGAAAATAAGCTAGCTAGTAAGTATACGATTATTAAAGAAATATTTTAAATAAAAATATTTTATATATAAATTAATTTTTTATTAAAAGAAAAATATTAATAATATATATAAATATATATAAAAATAAAACTCCTAATATATCATTATCATTATCGTTTCATAACTTTCATTCTTTTCTATATATATACATATTATATTTTTCGGTAAAAATATTGTATATATATTATATATGTAGTGATCAATGTAAAAATATATTGTAATTTTTTTTGGATATATAATTAGAAAGATAATTTCTCTATTTTGGTATTATAGATATATAATATCTCTCTCTATATTATTGTTAAAACAATTTTAAATTTTAAGTTTCGTTGGTGGTTGAGTTACTATAAAACATTTTACATAGGGTTGGATATTAATATAAATTCACTATTATACTTTAATGATTTAAGGTTTTTAAGTGTTTTAAAGGGATTTCTTTTAAATTAATACCAATTAATATTATAAAATTATATTTATAAATATATATCCTTTCTCTAAGCTAACTGTGATGGCAGTGTACTCATGATATTCACTGAGTGACGGGATGTGGTGATCCGATATATTATAGTATCTATTTTTTAGTTATATGAAAAAGAATAAGCAAATTATTGGGAATATGTTTAATGTTGTCACGAGACACTCTTTCATGTATTATATGGAATAATTTTACTAATTTATGTGGACAATTATTTCTGACAGCGCTTTAACCGGACGATCTGAGGACCGGGTATTAATCATTCGGTTATTTTATAGATTACAATATTATTACGTAAGATTGAATAAAGTTAGTTTGAACATGTAGTATATACATTTAATCTATGAACTAATAGTTTTCGAAAATATTTGTGTAATATTTTTTTGTTGGCTCAAGAAAGACACATATTTTGAGTTGGTACTCAGGTACATTTATGTATTGAACTGGGATAATACAATAATGTTTAATTTACTATTAGACAATACAAGATCTTTTGGAAACTGTCCTCCGAGTTTATGCTTAAAAAAGTTCACACCTTGACAGACTTTTATTCAAGGAGAGGAATAAACTTAGTCGAGGAGAGGATCTTTTCTGTAAATAATCTTTCTTGGAATCAAACTTAGAATCTTTGTTCCAACAATCCAAGACGTTACCATATGCCCATATGCGCTATACATAATAACATTATAACAAAACTCTAGATTCACAAATAAATAAATATGGAATATGTTTAGAATAAATAAATGAAAAATAGAGTCATCAGATTTTTCAAATGCAACTCAAATTAAAATAAAAAAAAAAAAAAAGAAAAAAAATTAAATTATTTTCTTATATTTATAAAATATAAAATAAAAACTGTCTATAATGAAAATCGAAACTGACATCCTTAATAAAATATGCATATCATTATGTATATTTAGAATTATGTAACTTAGCTTCATAATAGCCTTTCTTCTTTTGACATTATAGAAATATGTAAAATGGAAAGATTTTGTGAAAAATTATTTATGACGAATTCTCTTATTATAAATACGCATAATAATATGTATATGTTATATTTTGAGTATTATTGACTACTATTTTACTTCTTATAGTAGAAAATTATATATACTATTAATTCATAAATACACCTACTCTATAACTATACTTATTTGTCTTCCCCATATCTTAACCTACTACTATTATATATATAGTATAGGTACTAAACAAGTAAACCTAAGTAACTCAGTAATCCACCCTGTTATTGTAAACCAAAAGCGATTATTCGTCATATACTATCAATTATATAGCATTTACAAAGTACTTTTAATACAGCCATACACACCATTATTCAAAAGCCTAAAGATATAGCTTAAGTATATATATTGCACTCACAGTTTAAAGACTTGCTAAATATATCACTCTGAAAGGATAACATTAAATTATCATACTAAATGACAGTGGACTTTACTTGCTATAGCAATAATTTTCAATTCAATAAACCAAGCAAGTCAGCGATAAGCAAATAAACCATTAAAAGTGATTACAAATTTAAATACTTACTAAAAACCTCACTAATCTCTTCTGTAGAACTTTAATAAAAGTATACCACTCAAAGCGTCAAGCTATTATATATAGTATATATTACGCTAATGAGTACTATAAATATTATATTCTAAATATCACACAATGACTACAATAGATAAATATCTAAAACCGGAAAACTCATACATATAAATCTTTTTAACTAAAAAATTAAAAATATATAAATTTTATTTTAATTTAATTAAATATTTAAATAATAAAAATACCTGAATAAATCTAAAGTGGATTATACTAACCTATCATATATAATAAACTAAGTAACTAACATTACATTATAGATTTAATTCATATAAATTTTAATTTATATTATTAATTATTATTATTATTTTATATATAATATTATTATATTATTAATTTTTATAAGTTACAAAAATTATTTGGATATGAATTTTTTTTTTGGGAGATTATCGATTTAATTATTAATTATTAATTATTTTTTAATTTTATTATTACTTATTATTTTTATTAATTATTATTAATTATTTGTATAATTATTTTAATTATTATTTATAAATTATTATATATTATTATTATTATTATTATTAATTACTAATTAAGTTTTATATAATATTAATTATTATTAATTATTATTATTATTATTAATTTATTATTGTTGTTTTAATTTAATTGCTATTTTTATTATCAATTTGTTATATATTATTATTATTATTATTATATTATTATTATTTTATATTGTAATATTATAGAAAAGATCTGTAGCTATATATAATTTATATTATGACAATCATCTGATAATTTAAGATGTAATTAATGATTAGTAATTGTGATTTAGAATTTATTTGTTGTATTTGTTCTGTATAATTGCTTTTATTATTAATAATTATTATGAATTATAGATTATCATTATATTATTTTTATTAATTTTTGTAATTATTATATTATTTTAATTTACTTATATTTATTATTGTTATTATGTTGTTGTTAAATTATGATTATTATTATTAATTATTAGAGCATGTTATTGTTATTATCACAATTGTCTGTTTAGATACAATAATTATTATTATTAATATTTTATTATTATATATGCCCATTTATTACTTAATTTTATATATATATTTCATAATATAATTGATTGTTATTATACTATTATTTATTTATTATATAGTATTTAATCATTATATTATTTTATTTAAATTTTATTAATTTATTAATTATTATTATTTATATAATTTAATTTATTAATATTATCTATTATTTAGTTATTAATATTAATTATATTTAATATATTATAATTAATTATGATATTATTATTATTTATTCATTATTATTATTTTTTTATTATTATATTATTATTATTATTATTATTTTTATTATTATATTAATTATTAATTAATTATTATTTTAATTTAATTTTATATTATTCATCCATTTTAATATATTTATTAATTATTTGATATTTATTTATTATTATCAGTTTAAATTTATTATATAATTATCATTACTATTATACTATATATATTAAAATATTGAATATTTTCACTCAAATTGAATTATGATTTATTTAATTAATTATTTATATATTTTTATATATTTATATATTTTATATATATATTTATTATTATATTATATTTTTAATTATATATATTTAATTATTTATATTATAATTTTAATTATATTGATTATTATTTATATATAATTAATATTATTATATTAATTAATTATATTTATTTAATTTATATATATATTATTATTATTTATTAATTTAGTTATTATTATTTATTATTGACTGTATTAATTTATTTTTATTTTATAATATTATATTAATTTAATTTATAAAATAATTATTTATAATTATATATTATTTTTTATTTATTATATTTATTTGATTTTGTATAATTATCTTATTATTATTATTATTATATTATATATTATTTAATATAATAATATATATTATATATATATAATATATATATTATTATTTATATTATTGATTATATTATTATATATAATTATTTAATTTATTCTTATTATTATTATTATTATGGTATATTATTACTTAATTTTTTATTTTATCATTATATAATTGAAAATCATTAATTCTAATCTCTAAAATGATGAATATTTATTAAATATAATTTGATATAAAGTGATATTACTTATCAATTTTGCTAATATTTAGTTTTACTATTTTTAGTATTTAAATATTCGTTTGTGAGGATTACATTAAGTCTCAATCCCTTAAACCTAATTGCTTATAAAATATTGTAAATCATGATTTAATATATATATATTTGTCAGGGCTACCAAAAGTAATATCCTAAAATAATTGAGTATATATATATATGTTGCAATTAGTTAGCCCCCTTTCCCAATAATTGTATATGAACACATTAAGTTTTAATTCCTATAAAATAAATTAATTAGTTAAAATAAATGTATTTAAAACTTATAATGTATATATTGTATCTTTCCTGATTAGCCTCCACTAAATATTCAAATTTAAATAATTATTGATATTTATTCGATTAAATACTTATTTATTAAGTAATTTTCTCAGTAATTATAATTTTTCATTTATAATAATTTATTTTAATTCCCATTATAATTATATAATTTTTTATTTATATTTATTTTATAATATATATTATTATTAATTAAATGCATAATGTATTTTTGATTGTATTATTTTGAATTTGAATTATTTTATATTATTATAATATATTATTATTATTTTATATTATATATTAATTATATTATATTAATTATATTTTATTATTATTCATTATTTATTTAATTGTGACGTGACTCTCCCTTTATAATTATTTATTATTATTATTTATTTAAATTAATTAATATAGTTTAATTAAATATTTTTTATTATATATTTATATATATATTATTATTATTAATTTAATTTATGATATAATATATAATTTAAATTATATATTATTATATTATTAATATTAAATTAATTATTTATTATCTTAATTATTGATTAATGTTATTATATGTTATTGTTTTATTTTATTTCATATTGTTATTGTATATAATTATTGATATTATTTATTTTAATTGTTATAATTAGTTTATATTGTTATTGTTTAATTATGTTATTTAGTATTTAATTATTATTATTAATTTATATATTATTATATCATTATAATTATAATTATTATTAATTTAAATATTTTATATTATTATATATTATTATATATTATTTATTATATTATTAAATTATTAATATATTTTTTAATTCCAATTGAATAAATACCCTGTCCCATAATTTTAGTTATTTATATATTAATCATTAATAAATGGGTATGTTTGGCGATTGTGAAGTGTGTTTTAGAGATATGATAGTTATTATTAGGATAGTACTAGAGTAACTCTCGATGTCAACAATATATGTATTTCTAATGATTATGGACTGCGCGTAAGCTATAAAATTTCTCTCCATTCGATAATAAATGATGCCTCAGCTAAGACCCAAACCATTTGCTCTGACAAACTCCCACAAAGCACCCTAGTGAGTCCTCCTGTGTCAGCATAAATCTGTGCAGGAATAGATAAATAGCCACAACACTCACCAATTTGCTGTAGTCAAGAGCGTAATCTGATATATTAGACTCCCTATTATTGACCTACTATTAAATCTAGTTAACACACACTACTTTGAGCAGTTATAACCCTGAACTAGAGTGTGTAATGATCTATTATTAGTGACACATAGAATACTAATCACTATATAGACTCTATACACATATGATCACCACACCAGACCTTCTATGTATATATAAGAACTTTACGCTATACAAATAGTTTATTTTCATCATAAATAAATAAGAGATGACGCCACCCGAGTTCATAAGAACCTCTTATAAGCTAACCAGAATTTACTTACATTATTGACTTTGAACCAATTGTGTGAGTTCTCCATATTCATACTCTACATCAATAGCCTCCTAATGGTGCGATACTCAAATAATTCCAAAATTAACACCTGTGACTCCATTTCCAACCTGTTGGCATTGACTCTTTATATCCCTATAATCAATTAAGATGTCTATTTCGTACTCATATTCTTTCTATATATGATATTGCATAATACCCTGAGTGTATGCCCCTATTCTTCGATCACTAGTGATCTACTATATGATATCATACTAAGACTAGACCATTATGTTTCAGTCTTTCTGTGATGCGTTAAGATATGTGATGAGGATTGTAAAGTATTTTTGAATAAAATGGTTAGATTGAGTTTTATTTCTATGAGTTACTCACTACTGTGTAGAGAGATCGTGCGAACTAGGAAATCTATATAAATTAGCATTTCTGGAACTCTCGTAATTCCTCATCACAACTGAATATATGCTACATTTTAGTGCTCTCTTCAAATGACATCGAGATTATTCATCTCCTATCTGTATTGTCTCACTTATACTAGTTGCTTACACAACTCTCTCTGACTCAGAATAATAATTCTAAGTTATATCTCATGTTGTAGAAATGAGTTCACAATCTCATTGACCTGTGACAATTAGATTCATGCAGCTAAAGGAATTCGAAACATATATTTCTCTCCAAAAAATCTTTCTCAGTTATTTCAGTTCACTCGTTCTTAAAAGATCGATTAGTGTCATAACTACTTCGTAATAAACATGGTGTAACTTATAATCCTAACATGAATTTTAGTATATGCATTTGAATAAATGTGACTCAGTATCTATGTCTCTATTATTTCAATTTGCTCATCTTCAAACATGTGCTCATATATGAGTGAGAGAATGAGCGACTTATCACTGATATGTGTGTGCGCTCGAGAAAATAGTGAAGCAATTAGGGAATTACATACGTGAGGAAATAACAAGATAATATCACGAGCACACTCAGATAAACATCGTTAATGGATTGAAATCAAGATAAATGTAAGACATTAATAAAATAAAATATTTTTATAATTATGATTTTATTGATAATAAATGAGCATTATATAATTTATAATGAAAATATATAATTAATAATAATAAAGTAGGTTAAATATTAGGACATAAAAATAATAATAAATGAGAAAATATATAGTAATACGACCTCACTTAATAAATAATAATAATTAATAATAATAATAATAATAATAATGTATAAAAGTTAATTTGGGTGTTTCTTCACTCAAGTTGCAAAGGTTTTATTTTTCATGGTGTCTTTGATCAAGAACCTCGAAAACGCTTCACAGTAATTCAGTGCGATTTTTAAGCATAGTTTTTACTTAAAAAAAAAAAGACTTTTTTTTATTGTTGTTGGTTCGAGGCTTTTGAATGGTGAATTAAAATATGTGATTTACACACGTTTATTTACATCGTTCTCTTGCTTTCATATGAATGCAGAGTTTTTTCGAATTATTGTCAATTAATACACCTATATGAAGACGCTCGACTTATTTATTACAAGTTCTGATTCTACTTTTATATCAGTTAAAGATCTTTACTATTCTTCTGCTAATTGTAGACTTTCAAAGGGAGGTATATTATGCAGAGGAAAGATTGATGATTCAAGAACAGATCACGCTAAAATTTGGGAGAGTTTAAATATAATTAAGTTATTAATTACTGATGAGAATAAATATGGGAGTTTAGAAATGATTAGAGATTTAATTTTATACAGTTATAATGGTAGTAGGAATAAACTTATTAAATAATAGTGCTGAAGAAATAAATTAGTGAGCAGATAAACTTATTTTTATATATTATTATTACTGAAACTGACTTCCGTCAAGTTTGAGACTGCATTCCTAACATACCTTATAAATACATCTTAAAGTAATTAAATTTCTTAACACCAAGAAGTCGTTCGCATTTATTGACCTTGTAAATCAATGAGTCTCACGAGATTGAAGAAATCATTAATAAATAAATTAAAAGATAATATAATTCCATACATACCAGCTTTTCCTGCGATGATAATATATATTGTGAGATAGTATGGTTTTCTGTTAGTGAACTTGTAGTGATATAGGGAAATTCTTTTGGCAAAATTCTACTCAAAAATTTTTCATAATCAAATATTTTATATATTTATCAGCTATTTTGATACATGTCGAAGAGTAGGTTTATACACTTCTAAACAATATCTGGAAATAAAGTCTAGTGAATACTACTTCTCACGGAACTTCAGTAACCTATTTATCTACTCAATCCTTTCACAATCAATAATAAAGGAATTGAGATAGTATATTATATATAATAAATAAACTGTTCTTTGGTTTTACTATTTTATAGTATTTCTATTTACCTATTCTATAGCGGCAAGTACTCGAGGGAACAAACGAGTCACCCTGTCTTTGCTGGTGTAATTACAGATTGTCATATTTATATGCATTAACTCTTTTTAATTAATATTGCTTATTATTAAAAGGAACACACTGTTGCAGTCTTTCTGGATTATTTCAAAGCATTCGACACAATTGACACAATTACACATTTGTACAATATTGGAAGATAATAGAGTATAAATGGTAATTATATATATTATTATTTAATATAATTATAATTTTTAATTATAATTATATATTTATTATTATATATTATAATTATTATTATTATTATATATATTTATTTAATTTTATTTTATATATATTATTAATTCATTATTATTACTATTATAGAAAATATCAAACAGCTAGTGAGTAAATTAGCAAATTTGTATTATATAGTTTAATATTTATTATAATTCTAAATTCCTCTACTATATAAACTAAAATATAATGTATATTAATTACTCTATATAATCAAACCACTTTTTTTACTATAATATTGAGACCTTTCTACTAAGTCTTGTATGTAATGAGCTAAAACAATCTAGGCTATTCAATCGCTATATATATATATATAATTAATTTCTTTAACTATAAATTTTTTTTTTATCTGAACTATTCTAAGAAGTATTTATATATTACTATATATAACTTTTATGATAATTAATAAATAATCTTAATAATTGAAATATAAAAATATAAATATTGCAGTTATTGATAGACTTATTAAATAGCTATATCCCTGTAAAAGAAAACCATCAAGATATATATCAATATACAAGAACATTTGTAACTATATCCAAAAAATATCTATCTTTTTTTAATGTACTAAAAGATTCTGAAAAGAGTATTAATATTCTAAATCTTCCTATATAAATCCTAATTAAATATATAAATCCTTCCTATATTAAAATCCTTCCTATAAAAAGTTCACTATTGTACATCATTAGGTGATGTATAATTACTAGCAAATTAACCCTCTCGATGTTATCATATCTCCTACAACAATAATCAACAACCTCCATGCCGTAGAGACTTGAAATTTTACTACCGTTTAAATATATACATAATTCCTTGTTATATTAAACATATTCTTCTCCTCCCCACCCGCTAGAACACCTATATATATATATACTTCCATTATATTCTCAGACAACTTCATCAACAAGTTAAAACCAAATGACTAGTATTTCCGCAATTATATCACTATAACTACCTAGTTGCTAGTGTGAAAACGTGAATATGCTTAATATATTGATTACAAAGTATGTTTCTATTACCAAAAACACAATTTGAGTGGTTTATTTTTATTAAAATGTGGAGTTGATAAAACCATAG